>PVJH01002228.1:0-82553 GCA_004026705.1 Nesogale talazaci | reverse complement strand
CTCAAGACTAGTAATAGGAGTGTAATACCAGGAGGGTGGAAGGATGGAGGAATAGAAAGGGAGAACCAACATCAGGGATCTTCATGTAGCCTCCTCTCTGGGGCATGGACAACAGGGAAGTGAGTGTTGGGACACATCGTACAGTGTACAGGATGAAAAAAAATTGTAAATTACTAAGGGTTCAAGGGGAAGGGGAAGAGGAAGGGTAATATAGGGAGATGATAATGGGGGCCTGGAGGGAGGGAGAATGTTTTGAGAATGATGATGGCAATGGGTGTGTAAAAGTGGCCTACATACAATTGATGTTGTTATGGATTGGGATGGGAGTTGTATGGGCCCCCAATAAAATGATTCATTAAAAAAGGGGGGGGGAGGGGAAAGGGGAGTTGTTTTTTTTTTAAAGAGGAGCTTGTACCAAGGGCTCAAGTGGAAAATGTTAGGAAATGTATGTGGAAACATGTGTGCAAATGTGCTTGATACAAATGATGTACAGAATGTTGTAGTAGCTGTAAGAGCCCCCAATAAAATTTTTTTAAAAAAAGATGTAGTGTCTGGGGTCTTAAAAGCTTGAAAGTAAACAAGTGGCCATTTAGTTGGGAAGCAACAAAGCTCACATGGAAGAAGCACCAGTCTGTGTGACGATGAGGTGTCAAAGGGATAGGGTATCTCTTCAAAGAACTAAAATTTATATCATTATAAATGAGGGGAGTACAGATTGGGGACTCAAAGTCCACCAATAGGTAAAGCAACATCCCCTTACAGAAGGGTTGCAGGGAGGAGATGAGCCAGTCAAGGTACAGCGTAGCAACGATATCATGATCCCAATTCTACCTTACAAATCCAGCTGGACCTGAGGATGTACACTGGAGCTGTTAACAGGGATAATTCAGGAGAGATGATCCCTTCGGGACCAGGGGTGAGAGTGGCGATGCCAGGAGTGTGGAGAGAAAGTGGAATAGAAAGGGGGAACCTATTGCAGGGATCTACATATGACCTCTCTGGGGTATGGATAATGGGGAAGTGGATGAAGGGACACATTGGACAGTGTGTGATGACAAAATTATGACAATTTGTAAATTATTAAGGGTTCATGGGGGAGGGGGAGTAGGAAAAAAGGGGAAATATGGGGGGGTGATACCGGAGGCCTAGGTAGAAGGAGAATGCTTCAAGAATGATGATCGCAACAAATGTGCAAATGTGGTGTGCATGCAACTGATGTAGGTATTGATCGTGATAGAAGTTTATGAGCCCCCAATAAAATGATTTATTTAAAAAAATCCAGTTAGACCAGAGAATGTACACTGGCACAGATAGGAACTGGAATCATGAAAAATCCAGTACAGATGATACCTTCAGGACCACTGGTTAGAGTGACTTTACTAGGATGATGGAGGGAAGGTGAATTAGAAAGGGGGAAGTGATTATAAGGATCTACATATAAGCTCCTCCCTAGGGTATGGACAATAAGGAAGTGGGTGAAGGGAGACATCAGTGTATGATATGTCCAAATAATAATAATTTATAAATTATCAAGGATTTATGAGGAAGAGGGATCCAGGAGGGAGGGGAAATATGAGGGGCTAATACCAAGGGCTTAAGTAGAAATAAAATATTTTGAGAATGATGATGGCAACAAATGCACAAATGTGCTTGGCATACAATGGATGTAGGAGTGGATTGTGATAAGAGTTGTATGAGCCCCCAATAAAATGATTTTTATAAATCTGATGATAGAAAATTTTGGATGTAGAAGTTGAAATTCCTAAGGCTCCATATAATGTTGATTTTCTAGATCCCATAGGAATATGTCCCACCTTTGATGATAATTGCATTATGCTTGATTTTTTTTATTTTGTTTTTCTTTCTTTCAACTAATTCATCCACTTTGTGGAAGAGAGCAATAAAATGGTGAATCTAGATACTGCAAGGACTGATTTCTTTTTCAAAATAAAACAAAATTTAAAAATTCTGGCTATTATGTAGGTCATATTGCCTTTGACGCTCTGCAGTAATCAGATTTTTTCAAAGTCTTTAGTATAGGTTTGCTATTCAAACTTTTTAAAAGCTCATGAGACATTATCAACTTCTTCTGTGAAATGTGTTAAGCCATTAACAGTAATGCTTAGAGGTGTGATTTTCATTTTGTTTCACTCTTGAAGAGTCAACCAAGTATATATAAGATAGAGGCATTTTTAGTTGCAATCATGTCGCCATGATTTGCCAAAATCTAAGGCTACTTTACTTGGAAGAAGTAGGATCTGTAGAGTGCTCCATGGGGCAAGGATTTGGACAGGTTGTCCAGAGACCATCCCCTGGAGAAGGACATCATGCTTGGTAAAGTTGAGAAGCAGCGAAAAAGAGATGGAACCACACAGTGACTGCACCAATGGGCTCACAGACAAGAGCAAGGTTAAAGATGGGGCAGAACCAGGCAGATTTTCTGTCTGCTGTACATGAGGTCACCACGAGCAATATTGGCTCAGTGGCGCTTAACAGCAATCATCACAACAACAAAGCTGTGCTGAAATGCTTCTTTTCAGTGTAAAACTCTCATGCAATTAAATGCATTTCTTTTGCAAGCCAGACATTGTTTTGCTGTTGTTCTGTAAAGCTTTGATCAATGAGGGAAATAGTGTCAGTTTCACCGCTGTACTCCTTACACTGTCTTTTTAAGCAGCAGTGCAAAACCATTGAAATACTTATGTAATACTTTGATGCAACTGAACTCGTATCCAATTGGTGGTTTTATCCCTCTCCTCCCACACCCCACGAAATTAGAAAAAAAAAAAAGAATGGAAATAGTAGAATGAATATCTCTCATATTCCATGGCTTCTGATCCTATTAGATGTAATCAATAGGTTCTTACCTTGTGCTCTGTGCTCTCAGGTTTCCAGAGTGAGGCCTTGTATACTAATCTCAAGACATTTTCCACACTGTGATCCTGAAATTGTAGGGTCAGTAACCTAAGAGTTGAGTAATAAAGAAATAAGTTGCTCATCTTTGCTGATAGCCTCCAGTCCTTTCAGGATATCACTGTCTATATTTTCTTTATACATTTCCTCAAAATTTCACAATAATGAAGAGATAAAATGATTCAGTTCTTGGGCTTCTTCCCGAGGTTTTTTTTTTTGCCCCAGGTGGGTCCTAAAAGCTTTGTTTCTTAGGAGAATGTTGATAATCCAGTGCAAGCTTGTTGGTTCTGAGCCATCCTGATAATTGTTGCTGTTTTATGCCCATTGTTGCAGGCACTGTGCCAGTGCGTGTTGGTGAAGTCTTCTTTCTTTTTTCCACTGACCCTCTGACTTATCAAGCGTGGACTATCTCCAGGTATTAGTCTCTCCTGATAACATGCCCAAAGTCTATAAGATGAAATCTTTCTATTCTCAGTACAAAGGAGCATTCCGGCTAAATTCAATCCAAGACAGATTTGTTCTTTCCCATAGCAGTCAGTGGCATATGCAATTATCTTTTCTGATACCACAATTCAAAAGCGTCAATTCTCGTTTGGACTTGCTTATTCATTGGCAGGGTCCACAAGCCTTTGAAGTGATGAAATGATGCCTTGGTCTGGGCATGCTGTAGTCTTCCAAGTGACAGCTTGGTTTTTCAACACCTTAAAAAGCTCTTTTGCAGCAGGTCTGCACAATGCATTATGCCATTTGATTTTTTTCTGACTGTTGCTTCCACGGGCGTTGATTGTTTCATCAGAGTAAAATAAAAGCTCTGTTGATTTCCACTATTTTCTTTATTTATCATGATGCTGCTTATTGAGCCAGTTGGAAAGATTTTTGAATTTGGTATTCTGTAGCATAATCCATATGGAAGGCTGTAGTTTTCAATCATCATCCTTAGGTGTTGAAGCCCTCTTCATTGTTGGTGAGCAAAGTTGTGTTATAGGCATAGTACAGATTCTTTAAAAGGCTTCCTCCAATCCTGATGTGATGGAGTTCTTCAGATTGTTGAGCTTCTGGTTATTTTCCCAGCATAAAGGTCTTATGAATAGAGTGAAAAGATACAACCTGGACACACACCTTTTCTGATGTTAGATCATCTAGTATCTACTTGTTCTGTCTCTTGGTCTACATATAGTTTCCATATGAATGCAATTAAGTGTCCTGGAATTCCCAAGATCCAAGATTCTATCTGATATTGGAAAAAATATTCCCTTGCTCAATGTCCTTTTCTAAAAGCAATTTACATTGCTGGCAGCTCTCTGATGATGTCATTTAAAAATTATCCTCAACAAAATTTTACTTTCACGTGATTTTAGTGATATTATTTGAAAATTGAGTCACCTAATGAGGAAGTAGTTCAGGTAAAGTGAAGCTGGGGCAATATTATTCTTCATGAAAGTTATACGAAGGCCAACTATGCATAAAGTTCAAGTGGCCCTTTAAAATAGCTTTGGTGGACTGAGCCCTGGTGGCATAGCGTTTGTGTGTGGGACTGTGAACCCCTGGGGTGGTGGTTCAAATCCAGCAGCAGCTCTCCAGGAGCAAGGCAGGGCCTCCTACTCCCACCAGAGGGCATTGATGCCTTCCACAAACAAACAAACAAACAAACAGAAAAATGGCTTTGGTAATATAAATGACCAAATTGCCCTTCGGAGGCTGTTGTAACCATATACACCAAGAACCTTTTTACCCATTTTCACATCTCTCCTAAGTGAAGGGCAAAGAGTTGGAAAAAGAGGCAAAACCATGATGACTTATGCATTGTGGCCTACAAGATTGGCCTACTGAATATACTTTAGTAAGCACTAATATTCATATTCTTTAGGCACTCTTTCCTGAAACAAAGGATGAAACTTCAGTGGTGGTGATGAAGTATGTAAAATGTGTGTGTGTGTGTGTGTGTGTTGTGAGCATGGGGAAAGGGTGATGAACAGAATCACATGAACTGAGCAAAATTCTGACATTGTTTACACTGAAAGAAGGGTGATTGAACCAGTTTCTTGGAAAACTCTTGTGGTATCATTAAAAAGTATAATGCAAGAAGATCCAAGGATTTAGTTTTAAGACTTGAAGTACATTTAGGCTGGTTGACAGTGCTGTCATTTAAACTGGATGACACTTTAAAAATGAAACTGAAACTATACAGTAGAAGACACTTCTTCCCTGGGTAAGAGATTTGCTCAGGAAAACTATTCCTTTGTCAACAAAACCATCAGCAAGTGAGCATCAGTCTACTATTGGGAGCCGGGGATGTTTTCTGGTTCCGGATGTGGTCCAATTGGGTTTCAGCCATGTCCTTCATAGATTCCACAGATGTCTAACCTCCATGGCACACCTAAGTCTTGACATGTGGGTACTATCACTACCTATGAGTTATAACTAATACTCGCCAAACCATTAGATGCAGTGAAAGTCAAAGAGAATTCCTGGACTAGAGTCCCGAGAAAATCCTTACATTTGACCTCTCAAAACAATGGTTTAATAATTCCATTTCCAGTGCAATCAATTTCAGATTCTATGTGTCTTGGCTTATGCTTAGCATAACTTTCTTTGACTTGAACATTATTCGGTGTGCACTGAGAAAACCCGTAATATATTTTCATTCTAGTAGTCCAAACAATACCTATAGATAGGATCTCTGGGGCAAGATTCAGGTATCCCTGAATTTGGGGGGAAAGTGCATTCAGATATCACAAATGCTTCTGTTTCCATCTATTTCTAGCCATGCTTTATTTAATAGTATTGGGCTGTCTAACCTGACCACATGACAGGGTGGAAGATGGAGAGTGACTTCATACACTGTCTATCAAAGTAGAGTGACCAATTTTTTCTATTTGTTTGGAACTGAGGTTCCCTGAACCTCAGGCAAACATTTATTGTTAAATGGACATGATGTCTCAGATCCTACAGAAAAGTGATAAGATGAAACATGCCTCATAAAGGCAGAGCATCACCTGCTTAGATTTCTTCATGACTTGAACCAACCAAGTGAACTGTTATGAAGGCACAATGTATAACTGAACAGAAATGGCACTACCAAGCAGAATACTCCTTTGATATTCATGTCCAACTAGCAATGCTAGTCTGCTCTTTATATAAGGTGTCTGTAGAACCTCTCCAGAGATTAATTTAGATGAGAGATTACCCAATAAGTGGGAATAGCTTTGCTGAACAGAGCCTTATTAGTACACAATTTTCCCCTCTTGGTGAGCTTCAAGCAACTTGCTGTGAGCTTGTGCACCCTGTGGTGCTGCCTGGGAAAGTTCTCTATGGTCACGGTGAATTTTTTTCTGTGAAAACAGTTTTACTCAAACCTCATTTTTTTTTAACTCAAACCTCATAGCATGTGGCTGTGAAATTGTGTTTCCTGCTCAGGAAAAATGCCGCAGAAACTGCTGTAATGTTGAACCTCGCTTAAAAGGACCATACTAGGAAACACTCAAGTATACCAGTGTTCTTCTCATTTCAAAAAAAGGTGAAATGTTGATTGATGACAAAGCTAATTTGGGCATCTGTCAACTTCCTGAAGGGGCGGAAATATTGACCTTTAGGGCTCTGGGAGTTCATTCCACCAGGTCAGACTATTAATGAAACTCCTGAAAAGCTGGTACAGCAGTGTGTGCCCAGAATGACCTGCTTTGTAACCAAGGGGAAACGGGTTTTGCCACCATGACTGCTTGTGCAGCCATCTCAGTGCACCACTTTTTGACAAGAAACAACATGCCCCTCTTGTCCCATGCACCTTACTCACCTGACCTCGCTCCTTGCAATTTCCTTTTTTTTTTGCTTCCCTGAATGCCGAGGGCCAGGAAAGGATCATGATCTCAGGGTGTAAAAGAGAAGAGGTGGAAAGAAAAATGAGGGCGGGGCTGTTAACCATCCAAACAAATGAGTTTGAAAAACATTTCCAAGGATGGAATCACAGGTTTGACAATTGCAATCAAAGCAATGGGAAGTACTTTGAAGGTGATAAAGTTGTCTTGCAAAAAATAAAAAAAAACGAGAGCTGTCGCCCGCTCGCCGCTCAGGCCCAGCCGGCGGAGCCTCGCGCTCCCCTCAGCCTCCCTCCCGCTTCTTCCACCTCAACTTCGCTGTTCGGGAGACACTGGGCAATGAACCTGAGGCTCCAGCCCAGAGAGGTCTGAAGCTGCGTGGGCGCGCAGAGGGCGTCCGGGAGAAAGATGGCCATGCCCCCAAACCCTCCCCTGGCTCAGGTGTACACCAGCCCCGTGGCAGTGGCCGTGTGGGAGTGGCAGGATGAGCTGGGCACCTGGCATCCCTACAGCGCCCTGGTTTGCAGCTACATTGAGCAGCAGTTTGTCCAGCAGAAGGGCCAGCGCTTCAGGCTGGGGAGCTTGGGCCACAGCATCCCCTTGGGCCAAGCCGACCCTTCGCTGGCTCCTTACATCATCGGCTTGCCCAGCTGGACCCAGTTCCGCCAGGACACCGGCACCATGCGGGCAATGCGGAGGCACCTGTTCCCCCAGCACTCGGCGGCCGGCCGGGGCAGCGTCTGGGAGTGGCTGAGTGACGACGGCTCCTGGACGGCCTACGAAGCCAGCGTCTGTGATTACTTGGAACAGCAGGTGACCCGGGGCAGCCAGCTGGTGGACTTGGCCCCCATGGGCTACAACTACACAGTGAACTACTCCACCCACACACAAACCAACAAGACTTCCAACTTCTGCCGGGGCGTGCAGCGCCAGGCAGGGCCCCCTTACCCGGTGACCAGCGTCATCGCCCTGCTGGGCCACACAGGCATCACCTGCTCTTGCCACCAGTGCCTCAACGCCAGTGGAACTGGCCCCGTCTCAGGCCGCTACCACCACTCCATAACCAACCTCCCTGCGTACCCGGCTCCCCAGACCCCCCACAGGACAGCCATTGCCTTTGGCGCACACCAGACCTTTGCCCCGTACAACAAGCCCTCGCTTTGCGGGGCCCGATCGACACCCTGGCTGAACACTACCAACCCCTGGGCCGGGACACCTCCCTCGCTGGGGAACCAGCTCCTCTACCACTCCAGCCTCTCTCACCTGGCCCTGCAGCACCTGCCCCCGGCCCCCACCACCTCCAGCGGAGCCAGCGCCTCCCTCCTCAGCGCTCCTGCCAGCAACCCTGGGTCCATCCCCACCAGTGTGCCCGTGCCCATGCAGATGGCAAAGCCCAGCAGGGTCCAGCAGGCTCTCGCAGGCATGACAAGTATTCTGATGTCAGCCATTGGACTCCCTGTGTGTCTTAGCCGTGCACCCCAGCCCGCCAGCCCTCCCGCCTCCCGTCTGGCCTCTAAAAGCCACAGCTCAGTTAAGAGATTGAGGAAAATGTCCATGAAAGGAGGGCCCCCAAAGCCCGAGCCGGAGCAGGTGATAAAGCACTACACCGAGGAGCTGAAGCCTCCCCCAGATGAGGACTGCATCATCTGCATGGAGAAGCTCTCCGTGGCGTCCGGCTATGGCGACGTGACTGACAGCAGGACCATTGGACCCGTGGCTGTGGGCCGCCTCACCAAGTGCAGCCACGCCTTCCACCGGCTCTGCCTGCTGGCCATGTACTGCAATGGAAACAAGGATGGGAGCTTGCAGTGTCCTTCCTGCAAAACAATCTACGGAGAGAAAAGGGGGACCCAACCCCGCGGGAAGATGGAGGTGCTGCGCTTCCAGGTGTCCCTCCCCGGTCACGAGGACTGTGGAACAATACGCATAGTTTACAACATTCCTCACGGCATCCAGGGCCCCGAGCACCACAACCCTGGAAAGCCGTTCTCTGCCAGGGGGTTTCCCCGCCAGTGCTACCTTCCCGACAGCACCGAGGGCCGCAAGGTCCTGGAGCTCCTGAAGGTGGCCTGGAAGAGGCGGCTCATCTTCACTGTGGGGACGCCCAGCACCACGGGCGAAACGGACACCGTGGTCTGGAACGAGATCCACCACAAGACGGAGATGAACCGCAACATGGCGGGCCACGGCTACCCTGACCCCAACTACTTGCAGAACGTGCTAGCCAAGCTGGCTGCCCAGGGTGTGACCGAGGACTGTCTGGAGCAGCAGTCCGAGGACTGTCTGGTGCAGCAGTGACCACCCGCCTGACCTGCCCTGCCTCGCCCCGCCCCGCCCTGCCAGGACTCCTCCAGCGGCCACCCAGTCCCCACCGCTGTCTGGGATAGCGGGCAGGAAGGTGCCTTCCCGAGAGGCTGGGGTGTGAGTTCTGGCACTGAGCGTGCTCCCTAGATGCCCGGCTGCACCTGTCTGTCAGTCTCCTCTCTTCGGCCCCCAGAGCAGAGTCTGGGAATCGGGCGACCCTGAGGAGTTCTACTTGAAGCCAGGGCACACGATGCAGCTACCTCACTGTATGGGCCTCTGTCCTCCGGGGGCTGCTTTGGGCCCACAATGCCTGGGGCCTGGCACAAGGTCAATGGAGATTGTTCCATCTCCCCCAGTATGGGCAGGGTTTCTGGGTCAGCTTCTCATACCTCATATTTTCTGTTTGCAATAAATGCCCAATAGCCAAAGCCAAAAAAAAAAAAAAAAAGCTTAAAAACATAGCTTTGAAAAATTCCATTTTTTCAGGGGGGGTACCCCCTCAAGTATAAGTGTAATACATGCTACTGGTTCCTAATGTACTAGAAAAGTTTTGTGCATGAAGAGTTGCTCAAGTGCATTTGGAGGTGAAATAGAGTGGTTGGCTGTTTCCAGCAAGTACCCAAGGCCAGGGCTGTTTTACAAGTTCAAGTCAAAGTAAGGTGTGCCTTAGTAAGCAGCTCCAAAGGGAAGGAGTACAGATCATTATAGAAGAAGAGCAATGCCCGTAACCCAAATCAAGAAAACAAATACTTAAAAGGCCAAAGATGACTTGGGTGGTCGAACTAAGACATGATATAACAGAGATAAGAGATAGGAATAAACAGGTGCTGGTGAACCAATTGAACTGCTCTGACATTCCCATAGATCAGATCCATAGATCAGGTTTCTAGTGGATTTGTCTAGATGGCTTCAGATTGGTTGAAAGATTATATTGAGTGGCTAAGTCAGCAATTCAATCATTGGTTAAGGGCTGCACCCAGGGCAATATAAGTTTGCTCCCTCTTCATAAAAAAAGAAAGCAGATTGCTGTAGCATAAGGGAAACTCCCCTATAAGGACAGTGCAATAATAACATAAGAATCTCTAAGATATTTGGAGGCAAGAGGATGTAAAAAGAGCACTGAGAGATTATGCTGTATCCTTCAACATAGGCAGAGTCCCATGAATTTTAGTCTGAATATAATCAACCACTCCCCAGCGGCAGGGAATCTGTGTTCACCAAAGAGTCAGTTGAGTATAAGGTAGCTTGTTGCTGTTAGGTGCTTGTGTGATAAATGTAGTGTTCGTACTTGGAATTGAGACCTGTCAGAAGACAGAGGGTTGGCAATGTTGCATTTATCTTTTTGGAAGTGTAGTTGGACTTGAACTTCAGAAGGTAAGAGAAGCATATTACTATTTTCACTGCTCACAAACTTGATCTACTGAAAAGTGTTCTTACTCTGCAAAAGTCTGAATACTGTAAGTAGAATCCATTGTGGGTACTATCATCATCACAATTGGTTGGTTCATTGGAAGACACACAAATATATTGTGTTGGTAGAAAATCTTTAGTTTGGCAGGATGAGTCACAGGGTTTTGTGGAAGATGGCATAGAGGAGCAGTGATAGCTGCAGTTAAATTCTTTTCACTTCACGCACGATGACTGTAAGGGGCTATTCAGATTTAAAATGGAGTAGAAGCATGATTATGTCTTGATAGCATAATGCACGCTTCTTGGGGCTACTAACTAGATGAACAGTACTGTCTTGGAACCCCTCAGAGGCAGTTCTACCCTATCCTTCAGAATCTCTGTGAGTTGGAAATTGAGTGGAGGGCAGAGAGGTTTTAATTTACTTATTTATTTATCTGTTTAGGTTGTGAAGCATGATAATCTTGTCCAAACACTCTACCTGTTCACCAACCTCAGGCTTATATCCCAGTGGTAACCAGGAAGAGACCCAGAAAACAGGTATCCAAATCTCTGTGTCCCTTGCTAGGGCTCCACCTTCCCAAATCTTATCTGCCAGGGGCATAGGTTTCGCTCTGGAGGTGAGATGAAGTCAGCAAAGCACAGGTCTCAACCCAAGATAATCTGGAGTTGTTCTCGGGAAAGGGTCACAGCCAACTTTTGAGATGGGATGAACCAATCCTGTCCCACACCACACTTTGGAAATTTTAATATTTGGATCTCAAACAAAGCAAATGAAATCTCCAGTATCTGAATAATAGCCTTTGAAATGTGTCCATTTTACTTCAGAGTCCTATGGATGGACTGAGAGGTTAGATTGAATGACTAAGTCAACACGTCAGTCATTGGTTATGTGTTGCACCCAGGTGAGCTGCAGTTTACTGACCCCTGGTCCAAAAGAATGACCTCAAGTTTCTCTTTCACTAGATGTTCTCACCACAGTCTGACCTGCATTGCTAGCTTTGCAAACATATTTTTAAGCATTCTATAGGGAGGGGACCCTATAGGTGTTTTGAAACAGCTTCTCCTATAGGATGTGACCCTCTCTAACTAGGAAAGCATTCAGGAAACTGCTTCTACAATTGGGGAAGGTGAGATAGTGAGGGTAACTTCCACAGCTCAGTGGAGGAACTCACTAGTGCCTCCAAATCTGAACATCCATCTTCTTCTAGGAAGCCAGATGATCTCAAAGTGCACTGAAATCAAAGGATTCCAAACATCATCTGTGCAGTATCTCTGGCCATGCTGGCAGTAATGGTACCATCACCAAAGCTAGGGAGATGCTGGGGGTGGAGAGATAGTTGAAGAGATAGCAGATCAAAGTAATTCAGTCCCAAATTAGGACAACCTACAGGAGCAAAATCAGTGTTGGCCATGACCTTCAGAATGGAAAGACTCCAGACTTGTATTGGTAGAAGACCAAATGCTTATAGAAGAGAAGATAGCAGATTGTTATCCACCTTAATTCTAGGGGTCACACTGTTGTGCAAAGTCATGCTCAAATGTTGACATTCTAGGGCCACAGTAATATTATGTGGAGGCAAGAATAGATATCTCCTTTGTAAGATGTGAATTTCTATGTTTCTAATCTATTGAACTAGTAAATCATTGTCAAATTTCTTATGTGTTGTATTTCTCCTTGATTGTTCAAGAAAGTGTTAAGGAAGCTGAGTTTATTTCACCCTAATTATCACTTCACCTTAAACATAGGCTCGATTTATAATCCACTAACACATTTAAAAACACCATGTTGTACAATTCTTTGCCACAAACTAACGCTTTTGGTCTTTTTGATATTTTAATCTTTGATGAGTACTTATTTGGTATGTTTGAGTAATTCTTTTATTTCCAACCCATCTCTGTCACTGGTCAGTTTCTGTCTCAAAATAAGCATTGGTCAAATTAAATAAAGCCTTACTGAAAACTTTGGCATAGGAGTTGCATCACAATTTATGGTGGTGCCTGAAATAAGGTCTTATTTTAATCATACTTTGTATTTATTGACTCCTCTGTTCACTCTTCTATTGGCTGCTGTACTGGTAACTCATGTGTGTGCCATTTCAAACCCCTAATGCATCACCTTCTAATTTTAGGCTGCCGAAACCAGCTTTAGTGTACAGTCTGACAGCATCCTCAATGAGCTTCATGCTATTTATCTCTCACTTGCAAGGCTAGGCATGCACTCAGGAGTTTGGTGGGTATTGATGCCAAGGAATCAGGAAGGCTAGGAACTTACCAGGTGACAGATAAATTTTATCAGATGGGGGTTGGGTGCCAAGAGATAACTATATCCCTTTATCCTCCCCTGTGGAACCCTGGTGTTACAGTGGTCAGAGTTTTGGGCTACAAACCAAAAGGTCAGCAGTTTGAATCCAGAAGCTGCCCTGGGGAAGAAGAATGTGGCAGTCTGCTTTCCTCAAGATTTGCTGCCTTAGAAGCCATATGGGGCATTTGTAATTTTTCCTCTAGAGTCATTATGAGTAGGAATAGGTATTGTCGGTCTTGAGTTGGGTTTTGAGACTTCATAAGACTTCTCAGGTGATTCAGGTGGATTTTTACAAAAAGTGACAACTGTCTTTATCATTCACACTTCCCTACAGTCATCTCCCGAAGTGAAATACTGGCACCTGATAGACCTTGTCTGACTGTCTCGAAAGCAGAATCTGAAACAGTCAGCGGCTGGATCAACTTCCCCTCCAACTCCCTCCTTGTCGATTCAAAACTTTCTCTCTTTTCCTTTTTCGAATTTTGTTACAGTTAGATTTGTATGCCTACATCCATCCCAAACCAGTTTTACCAGCCAAGGGGTCAATTTTCAAATGCCATCTTCATGATTGGTGTGAAGAGGATGGGGTGAAGGAGAAGGGATGCAGAATAATCATAGGAGTCCCGGAGAAGAACATGTGAATCACAGGACTTGTGGTGGCCTTAATGGAGTCTGTATGGCCACAGTGGGGTTGTTAATGAGCTATTTGGTTGACTTTTAGATGGACCATTGTTTGGTCAAATAAGAAGCAAAACTTGGTCTTGCTTGGTCTCTACTTGTGAGTAGTTTACCTTTTAAAGTGAGACTCCAAATTTTGTTGATTGCCTCTATTTAAACAACTTCTCCTGTGTGGACTGATATATCTTAAATTCAGCTCTGGAGGTATAAAAGCACAATGACCCCACTTGGGATTTTTATTTTATTTTGGGTGCAAATACACACACACACACACAAAAAAAACCCTGTTTCCTTTCGAGTTTCTAATCATACATTCTTGTACCATGTCAGCATTAAAAAAAAAAAAAGTTCTAGTCGCTTCCCTCCCATTTGTTTAATCACAATGCTCCCCAACTTTCTCACCTATGCTTTAAAATAGCAGTTACATTGGGGTTTTATTTTTGTTGTTGTACAGTGCCCTCGAGTCCATCATGACCCATTGAAAGCCCATGTGCATCAGAACAGAACACTGCCTCCTCCCGCTCCAGCCACACTATCATTCTCATGTTTGAGTACACTCTCTCAGCCACCATGTTAATTCATCTTGCTGAGGGTCTTTCTCTTTTTAAAAAAATAATTTTATTGGGGGCTCATACAACTCTTAGCACAATACATATGTACATCTATTTTATGCAAAGCACATTTGTACCTTTTACGCCATCATCATTCTCAAAGTCTTTTCTTTCTACTTGAGCCCATGGTATTGGCTCCTCCTTTTTCCACTACCTCCCCACTCTCCACTCCCTCATTACTCCTTGATAATTTATAAATTATTATTTTGTCATATTGAATGCTGTCCTATGTCTCCCTTTGCCTACTTCCTTGTTGTCCATACCCCAGGGAGGAGGCTATATGCAGATTTCTTATAATCGGTTTTCCCTCACCTTCCCTCCATCCTCCCGGTGTTTCCACTCTCCTCAATGGTCCTAAAGAGATCACCTGTTCTGGATTCCTCATATTTCTGGTTCCTATCTGCACCAGTATACATCCTCTGGTCTAACCAGATTTGTAAGGATCATGATAGTGGGAGGGAAGAGGCAGTTAAGAACTACAGGGAAGTTGCATATTTCATCGCTGCTATGCTGTGACCTGACTTGCTCATTTCCTCCCTACAAACCTGGAAGGGGATGTCACTTCCACTGCAGATAGACCGTGGGTCCTCAATCTATACTCCCCCTCATTTATAGTGACGTAATTTTTAGTTCTTTGATGCCTGATACCTGTTCCTTTTGACACCTCATCATCACACAGGCTGACTTGCTTCTTCCATGTGGGCTTTCTTGCTTCTGAGCTAGATGGCTGTTTGTTTATCTTCAAACCTTTAGTTTAAAACCCCAGACATTATATCTTTTGATAGCTGGGTATCATTGCTTATGTACACCTTTGTGTTTAGTGATCATATCAGGAAGGTGGGCACACAATGGTAAGATTTTTGTCCTTTGATGCCTGATAACTGCTTCCATTGATACCTTGTGGTCACACAGGCTGGTGTGCTTTTTTTCCACGTGGGATTTGTTGCTTCTGAGCTACATGGCCACTTATTTACTTTCAAGTCGTTAAGACCCCAGATGCTATTTCTTTGATATCCAAGCACCATTAGCTTTCTTCACTACTTTTGCTTATGCACACATTTGTCTTTAGTTATTGTGTTGGGAAGGAGAGTATCAAGGAATGCCAATTTAATAGAACAAAATGTTCTTGCATTGAGGAAGTTCTTAAATGGAGGTCAAATATCCACCTGCTGCCTTAATACCAACCCTATAAGTATATGCACATAGATGTGTTTCTCCATCATCATATATAAATACATTTACGTATGTTCATGCCTGTATTGGGGCCTCTGTAAATGCTCTTTGCCTTCCAGTTTTTCCTCTATTTCCTTCTACTTTCCTCTTGTCACCCTCATTCTCATCCTTCATTTGGGTTTCAAAATTTCACTCTGTTACATTACTCTTGCGCAATCCCTATCAGGCCTCTCACATCCACCTTACCACTGATTTTGGATCACTTGTTGCTCCCTTGTCCCTGGGATGCTCAACCCCACCTCCTTCCCCCCTCCTCTCCATCACCCATGTACCCCGGAACCATCAGTCCCACTGTTTTCTCTTCCAGACTGTTCATCCAGCCTATCGTATCTAGATAGACTTGCAGAGGTAATAATATGTACAAAAAACACAAGATGTCATAAGACAAAGTGGCAAAAGAAAGCAAATGGATGACAACAACGAAAAAAAAACAATGTCCAGAAAAATATATAAATAAGTAAATAATAATAATAATAATAATAACAAATGAAAAACCTGTAAAGAGTTCAAGGTCTGTTCTTTGACCGCCAGAAGTGTCCCCTGATTGAATCAGATTGGTTGCCACATCCTGGCCCCAAAGTATATCCTTGGTACTCCCTCAGGAACTTCATACTCTGCCCCTCCTGCTGCTTTGCTAAATGCCCTTGGCTTGGTGAGGTGGGGTCAGACCGGGTGCAATCCCAACCCTGCTTCTCCATTGCTGTCCCCATAGGACCTTGGGTCAGCATGGGATACCATAGCAGGACTGACCAGATAGTCCTTTCTGTGCAATGGATGTTCTGAGTGGGGAGATCATTCTCGAGACTCTATGGGCCAGGATACACTCCACTCTCTCTTCTTCCCCCTTCACTTGCTCTCCTGTACTCTGGTCCAACATGTTTCTCTCCCTGCACCGCAGCCTCGGTGCTGACTGCCAAAGGAAACTTCCCTGAGGGGAGGGGCAACTGTCCACATAGTTGGGGATGGGCCCTCAGACACCTCCACCGGCTCCCTCTTCCATGTTGTCCTGCTGCATTGGCATCCTAGAACACCATGTTTAAGTTTGATTCCTCTTTCCCTGTGTAGATATAAGCAATATGCTGTCCAATTGCACATGAGGGAATACGTCTTTCTCTTTTTCATTCATGCCCTACCTCACAAACAAGCTGTCCTTCTCCAGAGACTGGTTCCTCCTAATAATATGACCAAAGAATGTTGAGATGAAATCTTGGCATCTTCACCTCTAAAGAGTTCTACATTTCTTGGTGTACTTTCTTTCCTAAAAATCATTTTATTGGGGGTTCATACAACTCTTTTCATATTATCCATGCATCCATTGTGTCAAACACATTTGTGCATTTGTTGCCATCATCATTTTCAAAACATTTTCTTTCTACTTGAGCCCTTGGTATCAGCTCCTCATTTTTTAAAAATCACTTAATTGAGGGCTCATATAATTCTTATCACAATCCATACATTCATTCATTGTATGCCAACACATTTGTACATTTTTTGTCATCATCCTTATCAAACTTTGCTTTCTATTTAAGTCCCTGGTATTAGCTCCTCATTTTCCCATCCCTTCTTGCTCCCTCCTCCCTCATGAACCCTTGATAATTCATAGATTATAATATTTTGTCATATCATACACTGTTCAATGTATCACTTCACCCACATCCCTCTTGTCCATGCCCCAGGGAAGAGGTTATATTTAGACCCTTATAATTGGTTCCTCCTTTCTATCCCACATTCCCTCCACCCTCCTGGTATTACCACTCTCACCACTAGGTCTGAAGGGATCATTGGTCCTGGATTCCCCATGTTTTCAGTTTCTATTTGTATCAGTGTACATCCTCTAGTCTAGCAAGGTTTGTATAGTAGAATTGTGATCATGATAGTAGCTGGGGGGGAGAGGTGGGCAGGAGAGGAAGTATTGAAGAACTAGAGGAAAGTTGCAAGCTTCATCATTGCTACCCTGTACCCTGATGGCTTGTTCCCTCCCCTTTTGGTGTCCTTTTAACACATTGAAAAGCCAAAAAGAACAATACTTAATGGATGGATCCTTATTTCCCTTTTCTTTCCCCAGGCATGAACAATCTAGCCTGTTACAGAGGTACTCAGATTCAGATTCAAGATGTACCTTCTTGAGCTCATTTAAGACAACTGTTCTGACTTCTGCTTCATGCTTACTCTCTACTAAATTGGGAGGAGAGGAAAGAGGAGAGGGAAGACATGTAGTTTCAAGGGTATGGTTCCATTTGTATGCATCATATCCAACCATCTTATTAACCAAAACCTAGTCATGTGATCAGAGCTAGCTATAAGAGGGCTGGGAAATGTAGTCTTTAACTCTGTGACCACGTGTATTTGCCTTCTATCACTATAGAAGCTAAGTATAAACATGAAGGGGCAACTAGCTGTCTGTGTCACTGTTTGATCCTGATTTTAAGTGCCGCGACCCTCTCAGAGAAGATGAGTTATGAATCCATTGAAATCCATTAAATGAAAGTTCTAGTGCGCCTGAAATGCCAGGGATCAAATGGAGGAATGAATTCAAGATCATCATAGGTTCATCGGAGGATCCATGCATGCTCCAACCACTGACAAGTTTAGAATCACAGAACAAGGACTAATTTTTAACAAGTTACATGATTTAGGCTGAAAACATACCAAAGGTTGTTATTGATGGCTCTAATTGTGATTTGGAGTCTACTATTCTTCGACCTATTTTTCTACCGAGTTCTTCACATTTGCCAAGTCTGAAGACTCTTCTGCAGCCAGTGCTGGGTGAGGGAATCAAATCTTGCCAGTGACCGTGTTTTGTCATTAAACTCATGGCAGAGTAATGCTGAGAACACAGTGAGACTTCATGACCAAAAACATAAAAGGCCCACATGTTTGGAAATGGCATGATGCGACAAGAAATGCATCACTGCATCCTTTGAACTAAAAAAACACACTTCTGAGAAGTCACTGCAGGGCAAACAAATATGTATAAAGGAAGTATGGCTCAAATAGCAATATCAGACCATTGTTAAAGATGTTCATCATAGCCCTGTCACCTATCTTTAGCAGCAGCCTCTCTGCAGAAAGCATTGCAGGTCTCAGCAGGAGGAACTTGATTGAAAATCAAGCCACAAAACTCAATATGCTTTTTACTTTCCCCCTCAGTCTTGTTTCTATAGATAGTTATTTGTAACAAAACAGTCTTTCTAGGAAGCGGTGACTGTATGACTCACTTCTTTATAAACTTCCAAAGGTGGTCACAGGGAGCCACAAAGACAAATGCATGGATTTTTTTTTAAATTTCTTCTGACATTACAATAATATCAGCTCATTTTAATATTAGCCTGACTGCTCCATCACTCAACATGTGGGAACCCGGTATATTGAGAGAAGTTCAATTACAAAACAAGCAAATGGAAGAATTTCCAACAGAAAAGTACTTGGATAAGCTTTGGTCCCTCTTGCTGAAGTTTGTCCTAAGGTGGTTATTGACACTTAATGTGCCACACGACTCAATTGATATTCCCCTCATTTTCTGCCAATACTTTTTTCTGATCTGCTCCAATTGGAGCAGCCCAAAACCATTGACCCAAAAGGACCGGATCACTATTTAGTAAGTCCTTGTCACACTATGGCCATTGCAAAGTGATAATCTTCAGTTATCTAAACTGTGGAAGTTCCAAGAAGCAGTCCAGTGAATCCTGCACATCCCAGACATTATTTCTCTTCCCCCTTGTGTGGCATTAACCATCTCCTTTCATGTAAAGGCCAGTTACCCCTGTCAATATAGCACTTATTTTCTTCCTTTTCCTGTTGAACTGACATAAATTTCTAGCTAGTAGCCCCTTTACTATACCACCCAATAGAGACATTTCCTTCCACTGTCCCTTTCAGGGAATCAGCTCCTCAAGTGCAGCAGTTCACAGATAAAAGAAGCACAAATCCCTCAAGAGGATCCTGAGGAAACCCTTCTACCCTGCGCTTTGCAGAACTACCTACCCTAGCTATTGGAACTCTATACAGATCAATTGTTCAAAGCATGTGGCTTATTCTTAAGGATAAAGCCTCCCAGTACAGCAGGATTCTGTTTCCAATAGTGGACATATAGTCTTGGAGCTTTAACTGCACCATGAAGATGCTATTCACGCCACTTAAAAGGCTTTTGGCTTCCGGCTGAGCCCTGGTGAAGTAGGTATTTGAGTGCTGGCCCACGGGCATGGCAGTTCAAATCCAGCAGCTCTCCAGGAGCAAGGCTGGATCGCTTCCACGACCACCAGAGGGCAGTGATGCCCAAAAAAAGGCATCTGGCTTCAAGGTGATATATTGTATGATTTGGCATTTAATGAGTCTTTGGGTAGTGAGTCTGATCGAGGCTATAGGTCAGGGAAGCAAGCCCACACTGAAAACACATATTTCCAATAAGGAAGAATCACTGATTCTACCAAGGCAGAAGGTACAATATTTAGCACGCTATCAAGTGGCTGGTCACTCTACTGGATTGCCTCTCACTATTGTTATCAAGACTGAAGTATGGATTGTGATAAGAGTTGTACGAGCCCCCAATAAAATTATTTTTAAAAGAAAATAGATAAATAAATTACAACATACTAAACAAAAAAGTGATATGTTCTATGAGTCTAGCAAGCACGATCTTTTATTTTCATCGAAAAACTATTAAAAGCAGCTTAAATTTACATGGGAAGGATAGCAGCTTTATTGAAATGTGTGATAAGGTTCCTGCTATCACTATGTATACCAGATCAAGCACAGCAAACTGTATCTATACTGCATCGATATTATCAATGAAGACAACACATCTAGCAAAGTAGTTTAATGATATAATCATCATGTTTATAGAGAGGCTATAAATGTGATAAAGTGTGAAATAGTAGTGGTCCCTATCTTAAGTCTTTGGTACTACAATAGGATATCCCCTCGCCAACCCCTCCCTGCAAAAAAGAAATTGAGCTGGGTGGAGTGGAGATTATATTGTATGCGTTTTTCCCTCAAGGTGAGCATCATGCAACTTGTTCTGAGTTAATGCACCAGTGGCATTCCTGGGAAGGTTCTCTCTGGTCACAGTGAAATTTTTCATAAAAGCAGTTTTGCTCAAACCTCATTCTCTGTGATGCTTGAATTAAGAGAAAAGAATGTGACTATGAAATTTTGTTTCCTGCTCGGGGGGGCGGGCGGGGGGGAGAAGCCACAGAAACTGTTGTGATGCTGAACATAGCTTACAAGGACAGCACTAGTGAAAAGTGTACGAGTGGTTTGTTCACTTCAAAAAATTGAAATGTCAGTTGATAACAAACCTCATCCATGAACTTCCTGAATGGACAAACTCATAGTGCATTTGAAGTTCATTCCACCAGGTCAGACTGTTAATGAAGCTTTCGATGTAGAGGTTCTAAAACAGTGTGTGACAACATAGGGTTGATTTGTGGCAGATGGGGAACTGGTTTGGCCACCACGACAATGCACCTGCTCATGCAGCCATCCCAATGCACCCATTTTCAGCAAAAAATTGCATATTTCTCTTGCCCCACACACCTTAGTCACCTGACCTTGCTCCATGAAAGTTCATTTTGTTTTTGCAAGTGCAGTGGGTCATAAAAGAACAGTATTTGATGATGTCGAAGAGGCGAAGGATGAAACAAGGGAGATGCTGTCAGTCATCCAAACAGATGAGTTGGAAAAATGTTCCCAAGAATGGAATCACAGATTTGACAAATGTATTAAGTGTAATGGAGAGCACTTTGAAGGTAATAGGGTTGTTTTGTAAAAATAAATAAATAAATAATAAGTAAATAAATGCATAGCATTGAAAAAAATCTGTTTGGGGGCACCCCCTTATGCTTCTATGTGATTTCACTCCAGAATTGAGTATTACTTGGTACCAGAATACAATAAAGGATTCTCTCCAAATCTCTGAAATTGTTCCTCCCTGTGACCTACCACCCAAGTCAAGAAACCAATAATTTTTTCTATGAGATTTTAAGTCAATCCATCGTATGCACTCAGGGACTTAGGAAATTACACTTTGTAGAATTCTGGGAAGGTAATGTCTTTGAATAATTCGACTTACTGAGAGTGGCCTTAGTTTAAATCCTGTTATCTTGCCTACTCTGAATGACCACAATGGCATTTTGAGATTCTTAGGACCAGTTTCGTTCAGATGTGATCAATAGCCTTTTTGAAGTTTCTCAGGGTATAATACTGGTAAATGGTCACACACATAAAAGGATGAAAGGGATACTTATTGTATATATTTTCAATGTCATCCTGCAAACATCCCCATCTTTAAGTAATGGACTGTGGGCCTGGAAACTGGCTTAGATCTAGAAATTGGGTGAGGGACCATGATTTTGCCTTGCTGTGGTTGATGTCATGCTTACTGCCCATTCTTTATACTTTGTTGCTTTTGTTGTTGAGTTTACAAGTCAAATACACCAGTCAGTCACCCATCTTTCTTACCACCTAGAAGAACAATAATGTGTTAGTCATCATCACAAATTATTTTGGGTGAGGATACCTTGCTGACTACACTGGACTTGAGCCCATTATAAATTATTCAAGTTCTATCATCCCAATGGACACCAAGAAGTCCTGCTTTATGAAATCATCTCCTTATGTCAATCCTGGCCTGTAGAGGAAGCTGACATTGAACTTGGGTATGATGTGCCTATACTCCCTTCAGATGCACTCCCCTCAAACATGCTGCATAGTGCCTTAATAAGGACCCAGAGCAGAGTCAGTTTGTGAGTTTTCTGTAGGAAGGGACTCATTAAGAGCAACCATTTTCACTCCTCTGAGTGAGCATCTGAGTCTCACCACCATGCTGATATAGTTCTGGAATGTCTACCTTACTTACTAAAGATCATCATAATATCTGTATAAACTTCCAGGGTAAAAAAAAACTCCAGCAGAGTAATAAGATGATTTCAGGTGCCATTTTCAGGATAATAAATCCTGAATCATGAGCGAGTGCAATCCTACTTCTGTATCCTGGAGTTTCAGAGGAATATGAGGATTTAATATTGTTGAGTTTATGAACTGAGAGTAAGCTAGGTCTCAGGGTCCCATGGTTGTCAGATGTCATCAAGGCAGCTCTGTCCCATGGCAGCCTTACATTGACAGAATGAAATTTTGCCCAGCTCTGTACTCTCTTTTAAAATGTTGGCATGCTTGAGTGCAATGTCCTACTCCTCCCTTTTGGGGTACGTGAAGTTAGCATAGAAAACCTGCAAGTACCATGCATTTAGTTTCTTTTCTAGTTCTGAGACTCTTTAGGACCAAGATCTAATTATTGCAGCCCTTCAGATACCTATCCTATAGGATCTTTCAAGGTTGTCAGGGAGGGCTTCAGGTAGCCTGGCATGACCTGAGTTGACTGATAGTTGATGGCAGGTAACCTACGGTATCTTCCTTTCAGGCTTCCAGAGCTTCTAGTTTCACAAAACTTTTGCTTGCTTTCATACCCCTCGTACTCAAGTGTCAGCACTACTGCATAGACCAAATGTGTCTCCTTCAGTGCGCACCTTATCCAAGTGCACCATGGGTAAGTTCCAGCACTTGTGAGACTGTGGCCAACTGAGGGTTTTCACTGCTGGTTGCTATCACTGCGGTCAGTGTTTTTGTTCCAGGTTCGTACCCTCAAAGTCTACTTTCTAAGACCTCTTCTGCGACTGCCTTAGCTCACCTTCCTTGGAAGCAATCTTAGAAGGAATTAGGTGTATTTCGTCTGTTTTGAAATTGATCACAAAGACCAGGAGTCTGCAAGGGGGAGAAGGAGGGCACGTGTTTCTGATAGGGCAATGGGTGCTTGAGTCTATTGAAGCCTCCAAGAGGCATACTGGATATCTTGCAGTCTTGTCAGTGGGAAGCTTGGGAAGCAGAAGCTTTTATCTAAGGAGCATGTGTATGTCACTGTAGGTTGCTCTCAGGTACGAAGCCGAAGAGCTATTTGTCTGCTCTCACTGAAGTCTGGCTATCCCTTACTAAATTATTTTAATAGCCATTTGAAGTGAGGTTAAAAGCTACCATCAAGCTTTATGCTTGTTCTTGCAAAATATTTTTATGGTATCATTGAATAAGAAAATGTTCTCTTAACCATAAGCAATGTGTAAACTACTCGCAGAACAAATCAATGAATTTGTATCAGAATGCAGTGAACAATAGAATGGTAATATTTAAAGCCAAGGACTTCAATTTTAGTGAGTTGGGTCCTAAAAGGGACTTCATTAAATATTGATCTAGGAGTCAGGACAGTTTTAGTAAAGATGATGATTAATTATTATGTCCAGCCAATCTTTACATTCAATTAAAGTGTCTGTGTAAAGATTTTGTGAAGCATTGAAACAAGTTAACTCCCCTTGAACCCTCCAGAAGGAAAGAGAACTTACCAGGCAATACAGAGAATTTAAGGATTCAAAGTAGATCTGACGGTGTGGTGGTTATGCATTGGTCCACAGTTCAAAACCACCAGCCTCTCTGCAGGATAAAAAGGGAGATTTTCTCAACCCGTAAAGAGTTACAGTTTCTGAAAAACCCACAGGCCAGTTCTATCCTGTCCTACAGGGTCCCTGTGACTCTGAATGGACTTGTGAGCAGTGAGGGAGCGAAGGACCCTAAAAGACAGCTCCTCGGATGAAGATCCATCCCTTGGGGTAGGGAGTCTACTCATAGAATAGGGATTTGCTTCCACAGACATTTACCAGAGGACAGAAGAGGCATGTGCCTCAGGACGCCCTTTATGGTCATACTTGAGTGCTTGTTTCAGGGTTGCTGTAGGAAAAGATGATAATTTAGGGAGGTGAGAGGAGAAGACTCAAGGTCTTCGCTGTCTCTAAGTGGTCTTTCTCTGCTGGCAATGGCATGTGATTACGCATTGGGCTGCTAACAGCAAGCTCAGGCGTTTGAAACCACAAGAGAACAATGAGGGTTTCAACTCCTGTAAAGAGGTAGTCATTATGAGCTAAAATGGACTCCACAGCAGTTGGTGTCTCCATGTGATCCTTCCCAGGGCCCTGCTCACTGTCTTGGCAGTCTGGTAGAGGGGGTATTCTGAACAGGGTCCTCGTACCAGGAGTCATAGTAACAGAGTCTTACTTGGCTTCCCTGATTTCTCAAGCTGAGTCCTATGGGCCCAACGGGCTAGGGCAGCAGCTCAAGGCAGAGCCAGGAGAAGCAAGATATTTAGGTTCTCATTTCCTCACAATTTTTGTTCCATCCACAGCTCCGAGCTTTGGTCTTCCACAGAGTGACTAGACTCTCAATGTAAGGGCTCTCTGACATAGAGCATCCCTGTCTCATTGGCCGGTGCACAGGCTCATCTGAGGATCATACATCTGCTGTTGCCTGCGGCTTGGCCTGCCAGAAACCTTAGCTGTTGCTGGCCACTTATGAAAAGGCACTGTAGGGGCTGAGCCCCAGTGGTGTAGTGGTTGTGCGCGGGACTGCGGCCCACTGGGACGGAGGTTCCATTCCAGCAGTGGGGCTGGGCCTCCTACTCCCACCACCAGAGAGCAGGGTTGCCCACAAAAAAGAAAAGAAAAGAAAAGGCACTGTAACTGAAGCGCCTTGTGGCCAGGCACGGGGACAGGCAGTGTGACAAAGGATATCGTGGCTCCACAAACCCCAAACTCACTGCCATGAAGTCAACGCTGCCTCACTGCGACCTCCCGTGGGTTTTTAGAGGCTGTAGCTGTCTGTGGGAGAAGAAAGCCCAGTCATTCTCCTGTGGGAGTTACTGGTAGTTTTGAGCTGACGAACCTGCAGATTGCAACCCGGCGACGCTCCTTCCTCTCAGCCTTCTCAGTGAGGGGAACTCATAATCAAGAGTACAAGGATGAAGGAAGTGTCCTACAATTGATTGTGGCAATCACTGCACAACTCTTTTCAATATGTATAAGCCACTGGAATGGATGCCATGTGAATCTTATGTCACTAGAAGTACAAAAAATGAAATGATTTATTAAAAAGAAGATTTACACACACAAAGCTTAAAAAATGAGCGGATATTAGATTTTGTCATTCTTTTCTTACATCTGTTGGGATAAATCTAATGGCTTCTCTCTTGTATTTTTTGTCATTATGGGGAATAATTAGTCTGACTTGATCATGTTAAACAAGCCTAGCATTCCTGGAATGAATTTCACCTGGTGATGATATACTTTCCTCTTGATTATTTGGTGGATCTTATTTGCTAAACCCTAAGGATTTTTGGAGCAGCTCTGCTCATGAGATGTCTTGAAGTTCTATTGTGCTGTACTGTCTTTTTTCAGTTAGTTGATCCTGTTATTTCTCACCTCAAAAGAAGTTGAAGTCTTTTATTTTGAGTTTATAGAAAAGTTCGGTTCTCTTTTCCTAAAGTGTTTGATATATAATGAATTCTATAAAGTTAGGAGGTCTGCCATGATCTGAGAAGCAGCTGTCAATATCAGATGAAACATGAAAGGAAGTTTCTAGAGAAAGCAGCTGTAGAGAAAATGGACAGGAGAATGGGAGGGGTGGCAAGGGTGGCATGGCAGTCCTCAAACTCACCTTGTGGCACTTCTGATGTAGGACACACTGGGTCTTTTATTAACTCTCTTTGGTGATGCTGGACTTGACCAAGTAATGTGCTTACCACCATTCTGTTCTACCAGGAGTTTGCTTGACTCGTAACGCCTTCTACCTTGAAAGAAAGGTAGAATTCCCTATCATAGTTGGAAGTCTGATCAAATGAATTGACTTATTCTTTGTTCCATTTCAGGTCATGGACCACACTGATTTTTTAGAAGACAATTTATTGAATAATGAGGCTTTCCCTGTAGATATCATCAATCATTAATTTCAGGTGGAGAATTAACACAGCATTTCCCTCCGATGTGTTTTTCTGTATTAGGTAGTGGAAGGAGACTGAGGGGGGAAAAGAAAGAACTTTTATTAATTTAGATAGTGTTGTAAATGAAATTATTTTCTTTCCTTCTCAGATTGACCCTGATATATAAAACCGCAAGTAGTTTTGTGTGTCTTCATTTGTATCCTGCCACTGTGCTAAATTCACATATGATTGAAGCTTGAGGGTGTGGGCGCTATGTGCTAAGCGGATAATATGAAGGTTAACATCTCCAAACCACCAGCTGCTGTGAGGGAGAAAGAGAAGACTTTTGATTCCTATAAAGAACTTGAGTCTCATAGACCTACAGGGGAAGTTCTACCCTGTTGAATAGGCTTGCCATGAGTCAGAATTGATTCCATGGAAGTGAGTTATTCATGTTTGATTGGTCATCTACTCATAGAAATAGCTTCATCTATTCCTCTCCAATTTGGATGACTTTTCTTTCTCTGTCTTACCAAATTACCCTGGTGATACCTTCCAATCCAGTTTTGAATAGCAGTGCTGAAAGTGGGTATCCTTGTCTTGTTTCTTAGGGGCCAAGATTTGTCCTTCACATTAAAGATGATGCTAATTTGGGGTTTTAACAAATGTCCATGATCACATTGAAGAACTTCCCTCGATTTCTACTTTGCTGAGTGGATTATAGTTCTTCTTCTTCTTATCATTATCATTGTTAAGAGGAGCTAGATTTTGTCAGATTCCTTTCCTGCAGCAATTGAGATGCTAATATAATTTCTTCCCCTCATTCTATTATTGTGGCTATGACAGAACTTTTTCTTTTTACTGAAAATTCCTCAAGTTTAATGAAAAATATCAGTCCTCAAATCAATAAACTTCAGGCAGTGCCAATGTAAATAAAACTATAGCAAAGAACATCGTAGACACAGTGCTGCCAAAGGCCACCTTAAAAGAAACCAGAGAAAAATTAACACATGGCTTACTCGGGAACAAGGACAAGAAATGCCAATGACTCCTTCTCATCAGAAGAAAATGCAAAACAAAAGGGATTGGACTGACCTACCAAAAGTGTTTGAAAACAACACCAAAACTGTGATCTCAGAACACGCAGCATAAAATCGCCTTTGGAAAGTTAAGGTAAAATAAAAGTGCTTTCAGAACAACAAAACCTGATAAAATTCAACAGTGGCCATTTGTCCCTTCAAAACCTGTTCAGGAAGCTCTTTAGGCTGAAGGAGAAGAATTCTACAGCACAACTCACATCTACAGAGAGGAACGAAGAGCACTGCCATGGGGATTACGTAAGTAAAAGACTTTCCTAGCTTCTTAGTTGCTTTCAAAGTCAACTGTCCATGGGAAAGGGGAAGACAGGGGAAAGGATGTGGTGTTGACCAAGTAAGGGACAAGGGAACAACAAGTGATCCAAAATCAGTGGCAAGGAGGGTGTGAGCAGCCTAGTAGGGATTGATCAAGGGTACTATAACCAAGAGAAATCACTGAAACCCAAATGAAGGTGGAGCATGATAGTGGGACAAGAGGAAAGTTAAAGGAAATGGAGGAAAGAAATAGGAAGTAAAGGGTATTTATAGAGATCTAAATACAGGCATGTGCATAGGTAAATATATTTATATATGATGATGGGGAAATAGATCTATGTGCATATGTGTATAGGGTTAGTATTAAGGACATTGAACCTTCACTCAAGTTCTTCCTCAATGTAAGAACACTTTATTGGCATTCCATGATGCTCACCTTCCCAACACTATCACTGAAGACAAATGTGTGCATAAGCAAAAGTGGTGAAGAAACCTGATGGTGCTGACTACCAAAAGATATAGTAACTGAGATCTTAATGGTTTAAAGGTAAACAAACAGACATCTAGCTCAGAAGCAACAAAGGCCACATGGAAGAAGCACACTAACCTGTGTAACCATGAGGTGTCAACAGGATCGGTTATCAAGCATCAAAAATAATCATATCATTCTGTGCTCACCTTCCATATATGATCGCTAAAGACAAATGTGTGCATAAGCAAAAGTGGTGAAGAAAGCTGATGGTGCTGACGACTTAAAGATCTTAAAGACTTGAAGATAAGCAAACAGCCATCTAGCTCAGAAGCAACAAAGTCCACATGGAAGAAGTGACCGAAAGGCATCAATGGAAACAGTTATCAGGCAACAACGAAATATGCACCTTTCCTCTAGTTCTTAAAGGCTTCCTCTTCCCCCCCCACCACTATCATGATAAGAGTTGCATGAGTCCCCAGTAAAATGATTTTTTAAATTCTTTTAAAAACCCTACTGTCCGTTTTAAGTAAAAGTAATAAGAGTGCATGATGGGAAGTATAACTCATATTTGCAGAAGCAAAATGTCTTCTCAGAGCACAAAAGATGGGGGTAGTGAGTTACATATGTAACGGTGTGATATAAATGTAGGACAGAATATTATGAGTAAGCAAAGATGTATATTGTGTCAGTCTGGGTAGACTAGAGGAACAAATTTCATAGACACGCATATGGATACAAGGAAAGGGTTTATGTACAAAAGGAATGTGACACTAAGAAAGCATCCCAATCCAGTCCAGTTCAGAGTCATAAGCCTGATATTAACCCATATGCCCCAAATCAGTCTATAAAGTCTCCTTCTGACTCACGAAGTCACAGGTCAGTGGGTGCAGAATTCCAGCACTGGCAGGGGTCTCCCCATAGCTTCTTGCTTCCAGGGTTCAGGGTCCATCAGCAGCATGCCGCTCCAGCTTCAGAGGTCTGGCTCCATCAGGGCAAAGCCGTGTGGTCTCTCTGACGACTCCTCTAGCTTCTCGGATGCTGCCAGCTTGTCTTTTCCGTCATTCATTGTCTCTGAGACTAACTCCTAACAACTGGGGGAGATAGCTTCTCATCTTCAAGAGGGAAATATCATGAGATTTCCCAGAAGTCTCAGGAGAAAGCCATGCCCACACGGAGGCCTCACTGGCTACTCAATGGCTATCTTCAGATTAACAGGCTAGACTCTATCCCTACATTTCAATCATAAAATTATCATAAGCACATGACTGCCACATATATTGTAACCCTCAGAGTAACTATCAAACATATTTACTTTAAATAACCAAAAAAGAAAATAGACAAAAACAACCAAGAGAAGAATGAAAATGAAACTCTAACAAATAATCAGATAATTAAAAAAAAAAAGGAGAAGAAAAGATAGGTGGGAATTTTTTAAATGGACCATACTGTTAAAGTCCAGCTATGTCAATATTGACATTAAATATAAGCAGAGGAAATATCAAAAGGCAAATAGTTCCAGACTAGATTAAAAAACAGCAGCAACTCATGAGTAGATGGTGACTCAGAGTAACCTTTTGGTCAGAATGGAAATGTCCTGGATGTTTCCAAGACTGTAACTCTCTACAGGAATAGAAAGCCTCATCTTTCTCTCAAATAGCAGCAGGTGCTTTCCAACCATGAACCTTGCAGTTAGCAGCCAAGAGATTTTTTTTTAAGTAATAATGAAGGGCTGAGCCCGGTGGCACAGTGGTTGTGCGCGGGACTGCAGCCCACTGGGATGGAGGTTCAATTCTAGCAGCGGCTCCACAGGAGCAAAGGCTGGGCCTCCTACTCTCACGACCAGAGAGCAGTGATGCCTAAAAAAAGTTATATTCAATTGACTGCTCTCTAAAAGAGCTGTGATATGTATATAAATATATATACATATATATATATCACTAGCAGTTTGAAAGTACAAGGAAAAAGAAAAATATACCATTCGCATACTGTACACAGGAAAGCAAAATTTACACTAGAATTAGAAAAAAAGCAGACTTTGGGTAGTATCAAAGAAAGGAACACTTTATAATCATAAAACTGTGAATTCTTGTAGAAGGCATAATAACCTTAAATCTAAATGACTATGCATCGAATGCCAGCTTCAAAATATATGAGGCAAAAACTGACAGATGTAAAGATGTAAAGGGAAACATAGAAAAATCCAATTACAGTTTGAAATTTTAGCATTCAGCCATTGATTCACTAGACAGAAAATCAGTATAGATATGAAAAACTTGATCAGACAATCTGACCTAATTGGCATTTATAAACACTCCACCCAAGAGGAGCAAAAGATCTACTTTTTCCCAGGATGCATGTGGGGTATGAACCATAAAACATGTCTCAATAAATATGCAAAGATTAAAATCACTGTGGTTCTCCAACCACAGTGAAGTTAGAATCCATTATATTTTAGATACATGCAAAATCCCACCAAATAACTCATAGGTGACATTCACCTGGGATGCACAAGAAAAAATAGAAAATCTTCTGGACTAAATGCTAATGAAAGCATCATATATCAAAATTTGCAAACTGTAGCTAAAATAGTATTCAAAGCAAAATGTATAGTTTTAAATGCTCATATTACAAAAGGCTAAAATTTTAAAATATTAAAGTGTGCACTTAAGAACTAAAGAATAAACCAAGTTGAAAACAAAAGGAAGGATATGAATGGGGGGCAGATTTCCATTAACTTTTCATTAATTTGTTAGTTAGTTTGAGAATAACTTATTTGTCACAAGATTCAAAGTCCGTTTCAATTTTACTTTTCTTCCTTTTTTTTTCTTAAGCCATGAAGACCACAATTAGATGGTCTTAAGGATAAGTTATCTTATCCTTAGAAGAACTTTATCTTAGAAGAACTTTCTGTTCGTTTTTAAAGATACATAGGTTATTTACACAGTCCATCTCCAGAAATGAAATCAGCAATAATTACCTTAGTTCTCTCATGCTGCAATAACAAACATAGCATTAGGAGACCCTTTTGGCACAAGGAAATCTGCTTCCTCACTGTGCAGAAGACCCTCTGGTGGACCCAGTTCTGCAGATCTAGAGAGAGACTTTCTCACTCTGTTGGCTGTGGGTAAAGAGGCATCTCTTTGAGTCTCTTCTCCTGGCAATTTTCATTATCCTCACCCTCACTGTCATCAAGTCGATGCTGACATATGGCAACAATACATCAGATCTATGTACATATATTTATAGATTTATGTACACATATTAATAGGTTTAGCATTAATGTAGCATATGGACATTGGGCCTCTACTCAAGTATTCTCTCAATGCAAGAGCCAGTCAGGGTGTAGTATAGCACTGATGAAACATACAACTTTCCTCTAGTTCTTTAATGCTTCCTCCCCTCCACTATTGAGACCCCAATTCTACCTTACAAATCTGGCTAAACCAGCGCATGTACACAGGTACAGATAAGAGCTGGGAACACAGGGTGATCTGGTCATCTTTTGAACAACCAGTTCTAGGTCTAAAAATTTTCTGGAAACTGAACAAAGTTGTAATGTTAGGGAGATCTGTTGCACGTCCATTTTCATTGTTCAGTAGCACATTTTTAATTGCCATTCTCCTTTTCCCCAGGGATACAGCTCTATGATGCATTGTAGCATAGGGGTTAACCCAGTTGTTCATGACAACTAGTGGGATAGCAACAATAGCCTGGCTTAGGGTGGGTAAGTGCTGCTCCCTGGCTTTGGTTGCTTTTTGAAGCTGCATCATCTTCATGATGATTAATCAGCTTGGATATGGAACCACCTCTCATCTCAATAACCTTGTATGCTGGCAAAGGACACCACTGAACAGCTTTGCGACATTAGAGCTCCTGTCATCAGTGCCTTGCCGATGACCTTGGCTAAATGATGTGTGTCCCTCGCTACCTCTCGTGGAACAATTTTTGGTGAGATTCCTGATGTCACAGGAACACGTCCACCTTTCTGAGACTTTGAATGTCTTCGTCTTCTGGCATGCCAAGGGAGAAGGTTAGATAAATGGGTAATTCTGAAGAAAAGTGAGATGCCTAAGAACCACTAGAGTCATGAGCCTGGCCCATCTCTTAGGTTCTTTATTAGAGTTTACATACACTGTCAGGGTGGTTCTGCGTCTTATGTCCTGGCTCTTGTGAGCACGTAATCTCATATTACAGGCCTCCACATGCTCTCTGGGCTTCTGCTTGAACATGATAGCCAGTTTGTTAGAAATGTTTGGGGTATCATCATTCTCTTCCCTTATTCAGACCCAGCACAACAACAGCTGGGTTTGCCTGGGATTGAATTTTACTCCTCAGAATGAAATCCAGGAGAGGATATGAGGCAAACCCAGGAGCAAGCTATTAGAATTGTCAAGCCTCAAACATCATCACTGAGTGCTTTGTCAAGGCGGGAGTGCTACAAAGCCGAGGCCCTCACTAGAAAAAGTTGAGACAGTGAACCGGAGTCGTGGAACATATAGGTGAATGGACCCTGAGTCTCACAGCCATGCACCAACACAGTTTGCAGAGATGACTTCTAGGAAGTAGGCTTCCCTCGCACAGGAAGACTATGCAGGGATCTCTGCTCTGCAAGACAACAGGTGCCATACAAAGTTGCCTCCATTGTATACATTGGTACTCTGAGTAGGATGGAAAAAATAGTTGGGGAGAGATTTTTCACTATTTTGTGCATGATAAAATAGAGATTTATATGAGTCCTTCACATGGAAATGTTAATGTAGACCCTTTGAATGGGAATTATTCAAGGCAAATGATAAACTCAGAAGCCACATTTCATATTTGACACGCCTCTATGGGCATGTATTGGACCTGTCGATTGACTGACCAGGAAATGTTTAGTAGTCAATGCATCCAGTGACAGTGCTTGAGAAAGGCAAGCAGTGACAAATTAAAATTTTTATTTTGAGGGACTACACGTTCTGATGGACAGTTGTCAGACAAGGATGTAGGATTTATTTTATTAGATTTGAGGCAAGGTATTAAAAGTTTTGCAGAGAGGTGAGAGGGAATGCTTAGGATGGGAGGAGCACCTTAAAGTCCAGTGTCAAGATAGAGATATCTTGCTTATTCTTATTCTATTGCATCTCAGCAATAAAACCAAGAGCTGATGATTACCACAAACTTGAAATGAATCAAATCAACAACCACTTTTCTTTCTCGTGGTTTCAGAATTAAGATGATTCTTTAAAGTTGTATTTTTTTTACATGGACAGAGTGGACACAGAATAGGAATAGATTCAGAAGAATTTTCTCAAGAGAAAATGACCCCTAAGAGCTATATAGGAGCCCTGATGGTATGATGGGTTTTGTGTTGGGCTGCCAACATCAAAGTCGTTGGTTTGAAACCATTAATTGCTCCAAGGAAGAAAGATGAGGTTTCCCACTCTCCTAAAGCATTATGATCTTAGAAACCAATGGGAGGTACTTCTCTGTACCTACGGGTTCTCACTGCCATCAAGTCAATTCTGACCCATAGTTGCAGAGACAAACATTCAAAAGCAGGCCTTGTGTCAGGAAACTGTCCATAGGGTCAGGTTGGGAGAAGGCTCCAGGATAGGTGCGGTAGGACCAATCAGATTGTTCTTTTGGGTCTCTTCCTCGATGTGAGACAGTCATACTGATGACTCACCTTAGTGACACACTGATCACTTGTCCATCTGATAAGGGATGTAGTGTTGTCAGTGTTGTAGTGTTGTGATTGGTAAGTGGTGTCTCTCGCTGCCATCAAATCGATGCCAACTCGGGCTGAGCCCTGGTGGCGTCGTGGTTGAGTGTGGGACTGCGTCCCATTGGCTTGGTGGTTCAAATTCAGCAGCAGCTCTCTGGGAACAAGGCTGGGTAGCTCCCACAACCATCAGAGGGCAGTGTTGTCCCCCCCCCCCAAAGAAATAGATGCCAACTCATAGTCACGCCATTAGACAGGGTGGGGCTACCCCAGTGAGTTTCTGAGGCTGAAACTTCCTACAGGCTTCGAAAGGCCCATCTTTCTCTTATGGAGGTTCAGGTAGTTTTGAACTGTTAATCTTGCAGATTGCAGCCTGACAATAGGCATTATGCCATCAGATAGGTGTAAGGATCCCAAATACTTTCAATCCTGATCTACAGCAGGGACAATGATCCATGGAGCCCAGGAAACTCCATGGTCAAAATCTCTTGGTTTCTCTTTTGACCACTGTGCTCTTGGGTGGAGGGTAGAGTTGAACTTGCCAGAGAGTTGTGATATTAATGGAATGGGTAAAGAATGAGAATTCATGATATTTATAAATTAGTGATTAAGTGAATATATATGTGTGTGTGTGTGTGTACTTCTCCTGGTCTCTTGAAGGAGAGTGAGACAAGAGGTGATTGCTGTACATTTATTTTTTTTATCCCTCTGAAGCAGGGCTTTCCTGGAGGTCTGCTAACTGCTTACGTTAATACAGAAACTTCTTGGAAGGTCTAGGGACAACTTAGTATATTCGAGCTTGACAGTTCAAAAACCCTGTTCCCCAGCTGGTTGTTTAAATGAGACATAGCATTTTTGGAAGATATTAAAAATATTACCAATGGTTGTTTAAAAAGTAAAGACTCTGCTTCCGCAAGCAGGCTTTGACCTGCTTGATACTTTTGTGCTAAGTGACTCTTGTTAGGAGATAAAATCCTGTTGCTTGGTATATCTAATTAATAGGTGCTGATCACTTTGCTTGTAGTTTACCTCTAGATACATTGCTCACTGTTTATGATTAATGGTCCGTGTGTTTAAATACCTCTAAGCACCCTGTGCCCCAAACATTAACCCATGCCACCTGAAAGAGCTTGCAGCTTAATGGCTTACTCTTGTGATAAATCAGCAGCTATAGCAGTCCAGGTCTATACAGGAAAGTAGAACTCAAGCTAAATTTTCCAATAGAGGATTCAACGTGAACATCAAGCTGCAAGGGCATTTGTAGCTGAAAAAAAACATTGAAGAGCTGAACGTCAATACAAACATGAAGAAGAAATTCAGATGAATGCAAAGAGGGCATTTCTACAATGTGGCTACAAGGACCAAGAGATGAGTAGAAATTGCCTAGTGGAGGCTAGAGCCACCAGAGGGGATGTCTGGAGGAAAATGAAGGCAAGAGAGAAGGAGCTCATGAGAGAACACTAGAAGAGAAATAGCCAGTGTTGGAGATGTTGGAAAGTGGAGAGCCAGGGAAAGTTACCCAAGCTTGTTCCCAACAACTCCCCAGTCCCACCAGTCTGACTTTTCCATTGGCCAGACCTAACTGAAAGCTGGGTAACAAGAGAAGTCTAGGAGATGGAGTCTGTGCTCATTTCCATTGTCGTGTCTTCCTTTACCATGCAGGGCTCATCTGTACTGTGCTATAGAACAAAAATAATCACTAGTGCAATGTCTTAGGCTGGGTTATCTTGAGAAGCAAAAGACTTATATATAAATATATTCAGAGAGGTTTATATCAAGTAAGTGGCTCACATAATTGTAGAGGTGGGTAAGCCCGTGCATCAAGCTGAATGCTTGTCTTGACTCATGTAGCTTCAGTGTCTGATTACCCCAAACTGACAGGTCAGAGGGTAGGATCCCGGCTGCAGGGCCAAATGAAGCAAGGTTTGCAAGTACAATGACAGGCTACTGACAGTTCACAGGACTGAAAGGCAGTACAGCTGGCTGCTGGAAGTTCAAAGAATGGGAGGTAAGATGACAGGCCAGGTAGAGGATCCAGACCCAATTATTTAGGAAGTAAGCCACACACCGAGGAAAATTTCCTCTCAATTAATTGGCTACTCATAGCAGATCTCATGATGGAGATGATTGCTTTATGTGAGATCTCTTCCCCGGGATTCACTTCTCCTAGCTGTCTAACCCTGAGAATCCTGGCTCTGCCGCACTGACACAAAACTCTCGCTCGATCATACACAACATCCTAAATAATTCTTTACACCTCCCCCCATCTAGGGTATGTTCTTCCAATATTTATCAAATTATCACACTTAACCTTTGGATTTTCCGGATTCCTTCAGCAATGAATAATACATCTGGCACATGTTCCATATCAATTTTTCTAAGTCTTTATGAGAAGAGAGTGCATCTGGTGGTTAAACTGGATGCTGTCAAGAGCAGGTACATATACTCATGGGAAAAGAGTTGTTTCTAAAATAAACAGAGCAATGCAACAAGCAGTAATATAATCAAGATTTCGGGACTCTTGACATTTGATTTATAGTCGTAAAACCAACAGCGCAAAACACTGATCCTTGCTGGCTTTAGATGCCTGGCTGTGGCAAGGTAGGAAGCTAAGTAGTTCTGTTTTTTGTTGCGGTTGTGTTTTGCTTGTAATGTTCTGCTGCCTTTTTTAAAATTTCTTATTGTGGTTTGGGTAAAAATTTACAGGGGCGCATGTGAGAAGAAAATGCTTTGAAAATGATGACGGTGGCATATCTGCAAATGTACTTGACACACTGGATGAATACATGGATTGTGATAAGAGATGTAAGAGCCCCCAGGGAGGAGGTTATATGTAGACCCTTGTTATCTGTTTCCTCTTTCTACCCCACCTTCCCTCTAGCCTCCCAGTATCCCACTCTCACCACTGGGCATGAAGGCATCATCTGACCTGGATTTCATGTGTGTCTAGTTCCTATTTGCACCAGTGTGCATCTTCTGATCTAATCAGATTTGTAAGGTAAAATTGGGATTGTAATAGTGGGGGTGGGGGAGAAGGCATTTATGAACTACAGGAAAGTTGTATGCCTCATCATTGCTATACAGCACCCTGACTGGCTTACCTCCTCCCCATGACCCTCTGTAAGGGGATGTTCTACTTGCAAATTTTTAAGACCCTACTTTAAGTAGCTCAGTTCCCTTGTGTATAGGTAGCTGTAACCAAGGACAAAGATTGCTAAAAGAACATGACTTCGGTTATACATTTGAACCCTTCAAACAACAGCATTAAAAACAGGTTTTTTTTCAATGATTTCATGGGAGGTTCTTACAGCTCTTATAACATTCAATATATCATTTGTATCAAGCATATTTGTACACATGTTACCATATTCATTTCCAAATATTTTCTACTTGAGCCCTTGGTATAAGTTCCTCTTTCCCCCTCCTTTTTTCAAAAAAAAATTATAAATCATTTTATTGGGGGTTCATACAACTCCCATCACAATCCATACATATATCAATTGTATGCAGGCCCCATTTGCACACTTGCATCACTCTCAAAACATCCTCCCTCCACTTAGGTCCCCAGTACCAGCTCCCCATATTTCCCTTCCCTCCCTCCTCCCCCTTGCACTCTTAATAATTTACAAATTGCTATTGCTTTTTCATATCATACACTATCCAACGTGTCCCTTCACTCATTTCCCTGTACCCCAGAGAGGAGGTTATATGTAGATCCCTGAAATTGGCTCCCCCTTTCTATTCCACAATTCCTCCCCCTCTCAGAATCACCACTCCCACCACTAGTCCTGAGGGATCATCTATCCTAAATTCCTCATGTTTTCGAGTACAGTGTACATCTCCTGGTCTAGCTGGATTCGTCTGGTAGAATTAGGATCATGATAGTGGGTGGGAGGAAGCATTTGAGAACCAGAGAAAAGTTGCCTATTTCATTGTTCTGCACTGTACCTTAACTGGCTCATCTTCTCCCTGCAGCTCCTCTGTAAGAGGATGTTGCTTCACCTATTGATGGACTATGGTTTTGCAATCTGTACTCCCCCTCATTTATAATGATATAACCTTTAGTTCTTTGATGCCTGATACTGGATCCTTGGACACCTTGTGGTCACACAGGCTGGTGTGCTTCTTCCATGTAGGCTGTGTTGCTTCTGAGCTGGAAGGCTGCTTGTTTACTCAAGCCTTTAAGACCCCAGATGCCATATCTTTTGATAGCCGGGCACCATCAGTTTTCTTCACCACATTTGCTTAAGCTCACATTTGTCCTCAGCAATCATCTCAGGGAAGTGAGCATGCAGTGTTATGATTTTTAGTTCTTGAAGTCTGATAACTGATCCCTTTGACACCTCTTAGTCCTACAAACTGGTATGTTTCTTCCATGTGGGCTTTGCTGCTTCTGAGCTCGAGAACTGCTTGTTTACTTTCAAGCCTTTAAGACCCCAGACACTGTATCTTTTGATAGCTGGGCACCATCAGCTTTCTTCACCACCTTTGCTTATTCACACATTTGTCTTCAGTGATTGTGTTGGGAAGGTGAGCATCATGGAATGCCAATTTAAAAGAACAAAATGTTCTTGCACTGAGGAAGTACTTGAGTGGAGGTCCAATGCCCATCTGCTGTCCTACTACTGACCCTATAAGTATATGTTTGTTGATCTATTTCCCCATTGCCATATATAAATATATGTACATGCCTGTATTTTAACCTCTATAATTGCCTTTTACCCCCCAGTTCTTTCCTCTATTTCCCTTTCTTTTCCTCTTATCCCACTATCATGCTCAGCCTCCATTTGGGTTTTAGAATTTTATCTCTGTTTCATTACTCTTGATCAATCCCTGTTGAACTTCTCACACCCACCTTGCCACTGATTTTGTATCAATTGTTATTCCCTTATCCCTGGGCTGATCAATACCACTTCCTTTCCCCCTCCTCCCCTTCTCCCATGTCACCCCAGGAACCATCGGTCCCATCATTTTCACCTCCAGGCTGTTCATCCAGCCTATCTTATCTAGATAGACCTGCAGAGATAACAATACCAAAGTACCAAATACAAAAATACCAACAATACCAAAAAAAAGGCATCCTAAAATGAAGCAACCAAAGAAAATGCAACAAAGATGGCAACAAAAAAACCAATGTCATATATATATTACACATATGTAAAAAATAATAATAGTAACAATATAAAAACTGTATATAGTTCAAGGTCTGTTCATTGACCTCCAGGAGTATCCCCTGGTTGAGTCACATGGGATGCCAGACCCTGGCCCCAAAGTATATCCTTGACACTCCATCTGGAACTCCATGCTCTGTTGCACACCTTAGATTAAGTATAATGAGTCAACTATTTTTAAAAGAGTTTACATTACTACTATCTGAATAGACTGAGAGGGGCAGGGGGTTGGGGGGGGTGTTGTGTACTGTTTTCCACACCCATAGTCCATGTTTCTGAGATTTCAAGTCAAGATTAGCACTGGTTATCATCCACCACCACCACTCCCATCTCATTCATCATGCCTTGGGAAACTATAGCAGGAAAGATGAGATCCAGGAATAACTAGTATGAAAAATGTCTGGGAAAAGTGAAAACTACCTTGATTTTTTGGTGTTTTGTGGGCAGGAGGATGGCATGTTATAGCTGCATCCCTTCAGGACTCGGGATAGAGGAAAGAGGCTTGGGCAGGAAGAGACACTGATATTGCACTGTGAGATGGTCTCAGCTGGTCTAAAGAAGATCGCAGGGACAAAGACTATCCATGAAGCAGTCCTAAGTAGAGTCCAATTGAACAGAACCTACTGTGCTGTACTCTACCCCTCCCAAGCATTGGCTGGGAACTACCTCAGGAAGAGCTCAGAGGTGTTGGTGACTAACAGTACCCCTCAAGGCAGATTCTTTTCCGAGGGAGATCTGAGTAGCATATCATCATGGTTTCCTTCAGAACTTGTTGTTCAGATCAGGACTTGTTTTTAGAGAAAAAAGGAAAGTAAGCATAATTGAGAACTGTATAGGCAATTTGATATATATTGTCCCCTTGGGGATAGGTGACTATGACCTGGGGCAGAAGGGCAGAAACAGAATATGAGGATGTTAAACAAAGCACAACTTGAGTTACCCTTGCCTCTTCTACCTCATGGCATTGCTTATTGTCTGGCAGAAATCAGCAGCAAGAATATTGTGTGCAGGTCAAATAGGAGTCCAGCAAAAATAAAAGGACTGGTAAAAGCAGAGGGCGGTGCTGATCTGTGTCTGTCCCCTCAGCCTGTGGCATCTTGGGGTGAGGATGTCAGTTTAGAAAGCTCAATCCCTCCCAGTACTGCTGCTCCTGGAACTCTGAAGGGAAAGCCCTGACGAAGAGTTTTTTGATGGAAAAACACAAAACAAAACAAAATAACCTTAGGGTTCCTCTCCTTCTTTTTCCTTGAGCTCATTGGAGTCAAAACAAACTAGAATCTGGCCTTTGATCTTTCCCCAATATGAGACTGATAAATAAATCATATCCCTCTCAAGATATTAGTTGTTCTCTGGTCACAATTAGACTGTTGAAAAGAACAACTACTTACGAAGGAAAGCAAGCTCAACAGGATGTGCCCCTTGGGAGCATAAATTTAAAGCACCCAGAATGACTACACAAAATAATTGCAATAAATGTACTTAATAAAAATATATTAGCATCAATAATTGAGACCCTCCCCCCAACAAAAATCAAAGAATCGTGTGTGCAGAATGAAAAGAACCCACATTTACAGGCACAGCAGAGGGAGTGAACAGGAGAATGGATCCAGCTGAAGGACAAATTAATGTCCTGGGAAATCAGAGTCAGGAGTTCTCCCAGAAGGAAGCCAGAAAGATAAAGAAATCAAAGATGCAAGAAGAGTTGGAGGATAGAAAATGTGCAAATGTCTAGATAACACTCTCAAGAGAGAAAAAAATGGTTGAAATAATGGAGACAAATCCCCAGAAAGACTAATAAATGCCTTCAGTTTTTGTTTGGGGTGGTGTGTGTGTGTGTGTGTGTGTGTGTGTGTGTGCGCGCATGTGTGTGTGTGTGTGTAGGAATGAGTTTTATATCAAGAAATAGCTATATAACGAGGAAGCATCCCAGTCCAGTCACACTCAAGTCCAGAAGTCCAATTTTGATCCATAAGTCCCTCTTCAGACTCACCCAGTCACATGCAATGATGCAGGATGCAGGAACTTCACAAGCCGGTGGGTACAATATCATAGAGGTCCAGTGCCAATGGCAACCTCTCCAAGGCTCTGGCAGCAACCAGGATCCTCAAGCAGAAAGACAAAGCAGAGAGATGTGGGGAGAGGGATGGAAGATTCCCAGGGGCCTCCTTATGCATTATGAAACCATTGAATGCATTCACTTGGAAAGGACCTATCAAGTGCATAATGAGAAAATGCTAACATTAGTGGAAATGCAGTGAAAATTTACTTAAAACCAGCCCATTATAAAAGTTTCCTGAGGGGTAATTTATGGAATAACAAGAATCACAATCTCATAAAATTCAAGATAAAATTGGAAAATCAAGACATTGCAACATTTCTCTTAAGAATTGAAGAAAATTTGACATTTTTTCATTCATTATTGTAATGGGAGTTCTTACAGATGACATAGCATTTCATAATTCAAATAGATTAAGCATAATTGTACAATCACTACTGCAATCAATTTCAAAACATATCTCTCTTGAACCCTTTGGTATCAGATCCCCTTTATCCTCCCTCCCCCACCCTTTTTCCCAGGAACCTTCGTTGTTATAGTTTTATATTATTATTTTATGTATATTTATTTATTCACCTCTTATCCTATCCAATATATCAATTCACCCACAGTTCTGTTATTTGCTCCCTTCAGATGGGGTTATACAGCCATCATTGCTATCAACTCCCCTTTCCTCCCTCTCCCCCTGCCTCGTCCCCTCCCCTACCTTGCTGTCTCCATGGAGTTGCTTGTTCTGCCTATCTTATATAGAAAAGCACCAAGAAATTTTGAAATTTCAATGGAAATTTTCAAGCATGCTTAAGTAGAAAATGATATAATGAAAAATGTACCCATTACTCAGATTAAACAAACACTTTCTCAGTAATTTTTTGCCCTGTGCTTTCTGCCTTGTTTTGATTTGTTGGAATTCCTTAAAGCAAATATTAGATATTGTATTATTTTTCCCAGACATGCTAATAGTTTGTATTGTTATTTGCATGCATTTAACTGCTCTCCATCTACTTTAAAAATTTAGCAACTTCTTAGTATCTAGTACACAGCCTGGATAAACTTCAGAGCTTACGCTACAGCTGGTTTATTAGAATAAACTCCAAATACATCTACATATTACTTTGGTTTTTGTCTTAAGCTAGTTTCCACAGAAAGCAGAACTGAGGCAAAACCTCTAGCTGCAAATGCTTCCTTGTAAGATGTAATCACAGAGCAATAGCAGTGAAGGTAGAGAATGCAAGGCAGAGAAGAATGGGAAGTACATGTAAGCTTATGCATTCCTACGTTAGCCTCTAGTTCACAAAGATTACAGATTACCACACCTCATAAATCGTCCACAGATGGCATAAAGTGGGAAGACTTCATCTGTGGGCTCTCATCCATCTTTTAGCAATCACCCGCCCAAGTTTACCTCTCAGGGATTAAAGGCCTTCAGTCTTCCAGATGGTTACCTACCTCATTTGGCAGCAGATTGTTATCTAGCCCTTTTGGCTGCCAAATGTAAATACAAGTCCCATCCATGCATTGTGACCAGAAGCCCTGAGAAGATCTAGAAGCTATAGGTAGGCAGGCAAGCAATGTAAAGTATAGGTCAAATTGGTGTTGGCAGGATATTTGGGGTCTGTTGCTGAGGCTAAAGGAGATGTGTGATGCCAACATAACCTGAGGGAGTGGGTAATTATGTGTCTGCCAGTATTTAGACAGTCTCTCCCCTAGCACCAAACTGATGCCATTGATACATTGGAGAAATGGGGTCACTTGTTCAGCAAAATACCCTGTATTCTAGATTTGGCTGATTATGTCTTCAGCTTTTAACTTCTTCCCATACCCCTTGTGTTTACCACAAGCTGGGGATTAGACTTGGGGACTTCGTTGGGATTTCTTGTTGGCAGGGAGATTTCACAGGTGATCTGCACTTTCTTTAATATCGTATATAGGGGCAAAAAATCTCTTTGCTCCAATTATCGGAGCACTGGAGCTAGACTGGGTTACATGTTGAGCTTCTCACCACAAGGTTAGCAGTTTGAAGTCACCAGCAGGTGTGGGAGAATGAAGAGGCTTTCCAGTCCTGCAATAAATACAGTCTTGGAAACCCAAAGTTGCAGATCTACCCTGTCTTGTAAGGTCCTGATGAGCAACAAAATGACCCAATGGTAGTGAGTGGGAGTGTGTTAGACTAGAGAAACAGATGCAGTGAGGCACACACGTGTGTTAGAGAGAGAGCTTTATATCAAAGAGCAATTGTATATTGAGAAAACATCCCAGTCCAATCCAGATCAAATCCATAAGTCCAATATTAGTCCATAGGTCCAATGGACTAAAGCATAATTTCCTTGACAGAGTCACACAGCCACATGTAATGATGCAGAATTGCAGGGAGATCACAGGCTGGTGACTGCAAAGTCTTGTGGATCCAATGGCCATGAAAGCATCTGGTGCTGGGGTGACTCTTCAAGGTGAAACAGAGAGAGAGAGAGAGAGGCTCTTGGGGGACTTGTCAACAGAAAGATGAAGGCAGAGAGAGAGAGAGAGAGAGAGAGAGAGAGAGAGAGTAAGTTCCCAGAATCCTTCTAAGCCATATCCACAAGGAAGCATCATCAGGCTATGACCTGCTTGACAGGCTAGACTCCATCCCTTTACTTATAATACCATCAAGTTGACAATAGATTATGTAGCCACCACAGTGAGTGAGAGGTTTAGTGAATCAATCTCATACTGTCTCAACCCACTGATGTTTCTCATGATGTATTATCTAAAGGTTTTGCCTTCAGGTTGTCTACTAAAAAAAAAATCTAATTCTTCATTTCTCCTTCTACTCACATCTTTGATAAGAGGATGCAATGTCTTATAAGTCTTTTCAAGAGATAAAGTTTGTTTCCCTTAAGTTTGGACTGGTCTTATGACTTGCACTGGCCAATGAATATGGAAGAAATGAAATAGTGCCAGTTTAAGCTGAGGCATCACCAAGTCTTGTGTTGCCTTTTTTCTTCACTGCTGCCATGAAAATGAGCCTGGACAAGTCTGCAGAAATAAGAGCAGGTGGATAAACGTGCTTATCATCCCAGCTAAGGTCTTTACAAACCATCCATCTAATAGGTGGGAATCCAGCCAACGTCAATAAGAATTACCTTTTAACCTGCAACTGATCACATTCTTTTTGATTTATGAGGAAGGGGCACATGTAGCTGTTCAAGAGGTCAGATATAAAATCATCTGACTTGATGAAGCACCATGCCTCAAGATATCTGAGATTTCCCTGCCTCTGCCACCCCTAAACAAAATAAGACAGGGCGTAAGGGTGTGTTGAGTGTTAGCTACCTTTATAAAATATTTCTGAGACCAGAAGTATTACAAACATAAATCAAATTCTCAGAGCTATTCAGATTCATTCTTCGTACTCAAAATATTGTCCCTGATCATGTTTCTTCTGCCTTTGGCTAGGTGGAGATGTCATCCTTTGGTGCTGATCAGAATTATAAGGTTAATAGGACCTCCTGCAAAAGGTTTGATAGTGGGTGCTACAGGACATATTTTCTTAGCCTCCAGTTTGTGGATGGTCCTGGATTTTTTGCCCACATTATCCATAAGAGGATTTTGTAAAGGACAGTTGACAAGTTGTGTCTGAATGAACATAGGATAGGAACCCAACATGAAAATGAGGTATGACTACTGTTACATGGTTTCTCCACCAAAAAAGGCAGTTTAGAGAAGGGAGTCATGATGTCTAACAATAGAATTCAAAGTCTTCTTTCATTATTCCCAGAGCATGAGTATAGGCAGTGACTTATCATCAACCCTGATGATGCCTGCCGTAGTGTTTCTGCACAAGAATCAGAATATGGTCTGAAAGTCCTCAAAGCAGAGTGAATCTAGATAAAATGGGGCACTCGTTGTGGTCTATATTATAAATGAAGATCAGACGTATTTGCTCATTTAGAACCCTGGTAGGCTCAACCTACTGTAGGATCTATGAACTGGTTGGCAGGGCCCCTGATTGCCAGCCATGCTCTCCCAAAGCAGCTTCCTGTTGGTACTATCTTAAAACTCAACAGCAATTCCTGTTCATTGGGCTCATATGGAAGCACTATCCTCACACAAATACTGAGTAAGTTTCCTCTGGAAAAAATAAAAAGGTGTTTGAGAGACCAGGCAGGGGTCCTAGAATTCTCAGTAATGTCTTCCTGACTTGTCCAAACTGCTTTGAGGTTTTAGAGTAGTAAGTGGGGCTATGTTTGAGACAAGTGGTAGCTCAGAAACACTGGCCTGTATTCCTAGGACATAGCAGTTCAGTTGCCAAAAAAAAAAAAACAGGACCTGTCTATACAATGGTGAAGGGTTGTTGGGAGAGGAGCTAGCTATCCTTTTTTTGGGAGATGAGCACAGCAGTCTGGAATCCTAATGCAGATGTCGTAAAGCTGCTATACACCTTTAAAGTGCTAAAGAAAAAAGCATGCCATGTTGAAGGCTAAAGGGTGCCTGACCCAAGCGATGGTGTTTTCAATTGCCTCATGTGAAAACGCGCTAATGAGTAAGGAAGCACGGAAAAATAAGTGAGACACTTGAGTGATGGTGTTGGCAAAGAACTTTGAAAGTGTCAGGGTCTGCCCAAAGAACTAGCAAGTCTGGCTTGAAGGAAGTGCCACCAGAATGCTCCTGAGAAAGAAGGGTGGTGAGAGTCCGTCTCAGAGCCATCAGACCTGTCCTCAAAGAGACCAGCTCTTCGAAAAGGACATCGTGCTTGAAAAAATAGAGGATTCAAGAAAAAGAGAAAGACCCTCACTGAGAGGAACTGAAAGACCAGCATCAACAGTGGGTTCAAACATAGCAAAGGACCCTAAAGTCTTTCGCTTTGTCTTTCGTAGGGTACGAGGAGTCAGAATCAACTTAAGGCATCTAGCAACAATAACAGAAACCTGTGAAAGCTAGATAGAAAGGTCAAATCATCTTCTAACAATGCCTCCTTCTTCTTCACAGGAAGATTTTACATTGGTAAGTAGTAAATTGTATTAGAAAACATAGAATCTCTGAAATCAGGTCCAGGTTTAGTCTCCCATCTCAACTGCTGCAATGTGACTCTGAGTTTTCTTAATCTCTGAACCTCGTCACCCTAACTTGAACTATACTATATTTTCAAAGGGCATCAAGACAATGAGTATCTAAACTTTCAAGAAAACTAGGTGTGAACACAGAACTCACGCTAGATTTTTGATGATTTGGCTAAATAAAAATAATAGTAATCAAAGATTTTGAATCATTATTTTTTTTGCATCATTGTTTTTGTAGTGGCTTAAAAAGGCTCAGGAACTAATAGGACATAAATTGAAGTGTTTCAATAAGGTGATGAACTGGAAGCACTCACTTATCTCTGCCAAGAAATTTACAAAACAGCTACTTGACTAATGAACTGGAAGAGATCCATATCTGTGCCCATTCCAAAGAAAGGTGACCCAACAGAATCTTCAACCTACAGAACAATATCCTTGATATCATATGCAAGAAACATCTTGCTTAAGATCATCCATCAATGATTGCAGCCGTACACTGACAGAGAACTTCCAGAGGTTCAAACCAACTTGAGAAGAGAACATAGGACAAGAGATATCATTGCTGATGTCAGATGGATTTTGGCTCAATGCAGAGAATACCAGCAAGATGTTGACTTGTGTTTTGTTGTCTATGCAAAGCCATCCTAATGTGTGGATCATAACAAATGATGGATAACCTTGGGAATAATGGGAATTCCAGAACACTTCATTCTGCTCATTTATAACTTGTATATGGATCAAGGGACAATGGTGTGAATGGAACAAGGATATATTACATGGTTTAAAATCAGGAAAGGTGTGTGTCAGAGTTGTATTCTCTTGCCATACTTGTTCAATCTATATGCGGAGCAAATCATCAGATAAACTGGATCATATGAAGAAGAATATGGCATCAGTGTTGGAGGAAGGGTTATTAACACCCCGTGATAAGATGATACCATCTTTCTTGCTGAAAGTGAGGAGAACATGAGATTTTGCTGATGAAGATTGTTGCCTTCAGTGTGGATTACAGCTCAATGTAAAGAAGACTAAAATCCTCACAACTGGTCCAATAGGTAACATCATGATACATGGGAAAGAACGGTTGAACGTGTCAGGGAGTTTGTGTCCCTTAAATCCTCAATTGTTATTCGTGGAAGCAGCAGCCAAGAAAGCAAATGATGCATTGTATTAGGTAAATCTGCTGCCCAGGACACCTTTAGAGTACTGAAAACCAAAGATGTCATTCTGAGGACAAAAAAGGTGTGTCAGACACATGCCAAAGTATTTTCCATTACCTCATGTGCATTTGAAAGTTGGATAATGAATCAAGAAGACCAAAGAATAACTCATTTGAATTATGGTGCTAGAGAAGGATATTAAGAGTACTGAACTGCTTAAAGTTCAAATCGGCCTGTCATGGAAGAAGAATGGCTAGAGTATTCGTTAGAGGCAAGGATGACAAGACTTCATCTTATATCCTTCGGACATATTCTCAGGGGAGACCACTCCCTGAGAAAAGACACCGTATTTGGTAAAGTGGATGAGGGCAGCAAAAAAGGAGGAAGGCCCTCAATGAGGTGAATTGACACCCTGGCTAAAATAATGAGCTTAGGCACGGGAACACTTGCAAAGATGAGACAGGACTGTGAAGTAATTTGTTGTGTTGTGCATAGGCTGTTATGGGCTGGGACCAAGTCAATGGTACCTACCAGCAAAAATCCCGACAATCACAAGCCCAGACCAATGGATTAGCATAGGCCAGGAACCATGTCTGGCACGTAAAGTAAGTCATGATCTGAAAGTAAAGAAACAAACAAAACCAAAATCCTGGCCTTAGAGTTGATTCCGACTCATAGGGACCTCACAGGACACGGGCTACTGTCCATACTGTTTCTAAGGTTGCGAATCGTGTTCTGTGGAAGCAAGCTGCCACATCTTTCTAACACGGAGCAGCCGGTTGATTGGAACTGCCAGTCTTGTGGTGAGCTGCCAAGCGCTTTCGCCACTGTACCACAGGGAGCCTCCACAATGTGAGAGGCATCACACATCAGCAGGCAATGCAAGGACAGTTCAGTCAATCGCAGTCGCACTTGGCGAAGAGTTTGAAAGACAACTCCAGCAGCTCTTCTTTCTCCATATTCTGAAACTACTGCCCTTGCGTCCATCGCAAGGCCAGCAACCCTCTACAGAGTTTCTGACACTGAATGCCGCTTACAGGAGCAGAAAACCTCGTCTTTCTCCTGGGGAATGGCCAGTGTGCTTGAACCCCCAGCCTTGCAGTTCGCAGCCCAATATCTAACCCTTCTCTCTACCAAACCCAAACCACCTCACTGCCATCAAGTTCCTGGGGACTTAGAGTGACCCTGATAGGGTAGAACTGTCCCTGTGATTTTCTGCGCTTGCAATTGTTGATGGAAGTCAAACCCAGTCTTTCTCCCAAGGAGTGGTGGGTGGTTTTTAAACTGCTGACCAATGCATAACCACTATGCCCCCAGGGCTCCTTACTGCTTGAGTAGAAAGTGTGAAAACGACAATCTGAAGGAAGCCTAAGCCAAATTAATCAGGAATGTTCCTCACACTTCCAGAGGTGGAAGCAGTTCTTCTGTTCTATATTTTCTGATCCCTGAGAAACAAACGCATCTTATGATATTAGAAAATAGACATTCATTTTTGTATCCTGCAGACAGTAGGACATGTAAATAGGCCATAGGTTATAAACATCCCCAGATCTCAGTGTATTAACACAAAAATTTTATTCACTGATGGTGTTCAATGAGAGTTCTATAGCACTCCACAGAACTTAGAGTAAAGAGAGCTGGAAGGGCAGGAATTCCTATCAGGAATGTGTGGATTCCAGGGTCTCCATGAATATGGAAGAATGAATAGTCACTGAGGGGTTTATGAACATTGCTCATGGTTCCATGGGTTAGGCCTTTGACTGCTAGCCACAAAATTGGTAGTTCAACCCACCAACTATTCTAAAAGAAAACATGGAACCTCTTCCTCAGTAAACTCTTAGAAAACTTATTTAGGATCCCAGGGAGTCAGAATCCATTCACCAGCAATGGGTTTGGGGTTGATGGGTTTGTGGTCAGACATAGACATTATGCACATCATGTTGGACTTCAAATTATTCTTAGGCCCAAACACATTGTTCTCCAAGAAAACCCAGAGACCATAACTGTGACAGAGTCCTATGGGTTCCCAAAATGGGTTTTGTTTCCTTATGCATCAGCACATGAAACACTAAAATCAGCTACTGGTTCCTTTTAAAAAATCGTCCCTGGCTATCTGAGGACCAACAGATAAAGGAAGTGATGTCAAGTTATAACCTTTCAAAATTATCTCTATTATAAACAAGGACACTGGAAGAAAGGAGCAGTCACCTTTCTCAGATCTCTGTAAATTAGACAAAGCCTTACAGCAATGGAGGGAGTATTTATTCGGGGGGGGGGGGGGAAGAGCAAACAAACAAGCTGAACTTTGGTGAGAACCATTTGGTGTTTTCTTGTGTCTTATTCCCAATCATCTACCCCAACTCTATAGTAGCCTTAAAAACTAGCACGTCAGCTTCTTAATGAGAACCAGTCTCCTGGCAGTGGGCAAAGGAGTCAGAATGGTAGGCTAAGGCACTTCCAAAACCCATTCTCTGCGAATTATTTTATTGGTTTTATGGGTTGCTGGGTACCACCTTCTTCTCCCTCCCCTTCTCTTCCAAAGCTATCTTTATTCAATCTGATTCGGAGCTCACAAATGTATTGCCTGAGGATAAGTGTCAAAAACAGGGACAATTGCTGAAAAACTGCCTTTGATAGTAGACAGCAGTTGGGGCAAAAAGTTGGAGAGAAGCAAAGATCAACAAAGTTGTCAATATTTCAGTATGACCCTGCGTGACAAGAGTGAAGAGGAAGGGGGAGATTCAAATGACTGAAAGTTCCCGGGCAGTCTTACAAATAAACTAGAGGCATAAAAGGATACTCTGGGGGCTGAGCCTCGGTGGCGCAGTGGTCGTGTGCAGGACTGTGGCCCACAGGGTTGGTGGTTCAAATCCAGCAGCTCTCCAGGAGCAAGGCTGGGCCTCCTGCTCCCACCAAGAGAGTGATGCACACAAATAAAGGGTACTCCGAACAACTCCATCCCGATAAATTAGATAACCTAGATGAAAGAGAAGCATCTCTGTAAAGATACAAACTATTGAAACTTACCTTGAAAAATACAAAGTATAAATATATCTATAGGAAACAGAGAGTAAATTAGTAATAAAATAAACAAGCAAAAATTCAACCCAGAGAAAAGTCCATAACCAAAAGGCTTTGCAGGTCAATTCAATCAAATATCATATAAGACTACTCGGAAACTCTTCTGAAACACAAGTCAGGAGGAAACACTTCTTAGCCTTTCTCTGACACCAGAAATATCACATCAAACAAAACCAGACAAAGACCACAAGGAAAACAGTAATATACCTTCTGACTATAGAGGCAAAAAATTCCCAGTGAAATATTGCCAACTTGAATGAAACAACATATGAAAGGGATTATAAATCATGATTAAATGGACTTTATCCAGAGAACACAGATTGATTGAAACTTTGAAAATCACTTAGTGAATGGCTGCAGTAGCTTTTTAATTGCCTTAAGGAAAATGTGCTTCCTTTATTATTAATGATATTGCTTGATAATTTCCACAATGTTTGGTCACCTTTCTTTAAGATGGCATGCAGAAGGATCTCTTTCAGTCGACCAGGTTGCTATCTTCCAAATTTCTTGACATGGACAAGTGAGCATTTTTTTTTTTTTTGCTTTTCTCCAATGCCATAGTGAAGTTCGAACTCAAAAGCACAAGGAGGTACTACTTCATACATACTACTGCAATTAAAAAGAAGACCCAGGAATAAACGTCATGTAGGGGGATAGATTGAAAACGCCATACATTACTGTAGGAAAAATAAAATGGTAAAATCACTTTGGGAAAAAAAAATGCCAGTTCTTCAGAGCTTACCCAAGGATACATCCCTCACTGATTTTATAGAACATTATATGTAAGACATCACATGATCAGCAATTGCACTCCTAGGTGTATAACCAAAAGAACTTAAGACATGTTGAAAAAAATCAGTGAACAAAGTATTTAAATCAGCATTGCTCAAAAGAGCCAAAAAATTGAAAATGACCCAGATGTTCATCAGTTGGTAAAGAGATAAATTGTTGTACAAGCATATAATGGAATTTTATTTCATTAAAAGGAATAGGCTACTGATAATTGCTACAAATATATTTGCACCTTGAATGAAAGAGACCACCCATAAAAGGCTACATGCAATCCAATTCTAGTTACACAAAATTTCTCGGATAAGCACAGAAAGCCATAGTTACCAGAAAATTGGAAGAGGAGGGAATGGAGAGAGGCAAGGTTCTGGAATTATAGTGGTGATGGTTGTACAACACTGTGAAGATACTAAGAATCTTAAATTGAGTACTATGAAAAGGTGAATTTATTATATCTCAACATCCCTAAAAACACATTTCATAAGGCATAATGAGGAAGTATGCACAAAAGTATTCAATTACATGATAAAAGATGTGAAAATTAAATGAATTGACTACTTTGTACTTAAGGTTGGTAGAGTGCAATGTGATTGACCCTACCCTACATTGTACCAGCATAAGTGGATTAGCTGCTTCTGAGAGGCTCTCAAGGAGTGTTTCTTGGGACACTAATTTTACCTATTGCCTAAAAAGATCAAATATAAGGGAAAGTTATTTAAACTCTTATGCATACCAGCAATTCTCAACCTGTGGGTCTCAATCCCTTTGGGGGTCAAACAACCCTTTCACAGGGGTCAGCCAATTCATAAAAGTAGCAAAATTAGGGTAATGAAGCAGCAACAAAAATAATTTTCTGGTGGTGGTGGTGGGGGGCGCGGTTGTCACCACAACATGAGGAACTGTATTAGAGGGTTTCCGCATTAGGAAGGTTGAGAATCACTGTTCTATACCACTGGTAGGAGAAGAATGATAAGTCAACAAATATTTAAATGAACACCCCAGAGCAAAATTATTAGGTAAAATACAGCCACTCTAGTTAACTGGAGTGATGGAAAACACTTGGTTGAAATTCATACTATAGACTGTATATACACTCATAATTTATGAAATCATTGTTTATCATGGAAAAGTAGTGGTGCAAACCTTCTAATTTTTCATACAAGTTCTTTGTCCTTATAACAAGGAAAATAAAACCAGGGAATCACCTTATGGTGATCATGGTACATTCCTAGAATCACAGCTTATTTACTTCACCGTGATCAGGTTAACTGCCTGCATTCTCTAAATTGTTGGGTGTGAAATACTTATTGAAAGGCCTTGGAAGAGTATGACTTATATGTTTTTGCTTCTTTTCCACAAATCTGCGATTTTAGCAGGAGGCCCTTAGCCTTGGAAAGGTGTTCATGGTTAAATGGCCTCTCCAGATGTAGGCATCGCAGAGGACAAATTGATTCCCATTTGTGATAACTTAGTATCACTAAAATCTATCAAATGAATGGACCATCTGGAAGTCAACATCTTCAGCTTACCCTACAAGTGGTAGAAGCTGGCATGACAGCTACAGCTGGGTAAGTTCCATTATGACTTTCATTAACAAGCTGGCCAAGGTCTTCAGGGAAATTCCCTGAAGCAGATTTCCTGAAGAAGTGGTGCCCTCACACTTTGGGAGAAATGCTTTTGCTAAACCTTAAGTCCTGTGTTTCAATGCAAATATAAAAATCCAAAATCCATTGCTACGGCGTTCATTCTGACTCATAGTAGTCCTACCAAGGAATTTTGAGGCTGTACATTTTTGTGGGAGCAGACAGTCTTCTCTTTCTTTATGTAGTTGTGAATGGGTTTGAGCCACAGGTCTTGCAGTTAGTAGTCCAGCATGTACAGCACCACCACAAGAAAGAGGTAGACACAACCTGTCCCATTTGTCTTTGAGTTGGGCAGCCCTGTGACTAGCAATACCACTGACTTTCTTATTTGCTTTTAGTAACTAAAAGACCCATTAGGGAAACAGGACTACTTGAAAACTTGACTCCTTGGCATGTAATAGACACTTGTGTGTGTTCTTCTTCAAATTCCATAGGCTTCTATCTAACCTGCGATGTCATTTGTGTAGAATCACTGCTATGCTCTTCAATGTCCTAGGCAGGTGTGGTATCTCTCAGATTGAACTTATATATCTTATCCTAAACCTGTCACTTTAGAGGATGAAATTGCAGCTCGACTTACCAAGTTGTCAACATCTTCTATCCCAGGGATGATATGGTACATACCCTGCTCAGAAGAGTGTAAGGTGTTTATACCAGGGAAGTTACTTATGCTGAGAGAGACTACACAGTCAAAGATGGTTCTTATTTTTCAAGACTAGCTTACTTATATCTGCTCTCACAAGAGATTAATTCCCTAGAAACCTGGCCTTGAAAAGTAAAGCCAGATATCAGACAACAAACTGAACATGCTATTTTTCATCAGCCTTCACTTATTCTAGAGCTTTTGAATAAATGTTGCCATCTTAATGTAGCAGGAGGATGAAAGAGAACCTAACAGGCTTGCTACTTGTATGCTTTTCAAATAATGTCTGTCTCTGGGTCCTCCTTTCCACCAGGCATGAAGCCAACACATTTCTCTTTGAGCCCTCTATGGGATGTGATATAGGAAAAACATTTTCTGCAGGCAATATATGGATCCATTCAGCAGAGTATTTGCTCCAAGCCTAGAGGAACTAAATTTCATTAACCCACAGAACTCAAGGAATCATGTAACCAGGTAGGGAAAGAGTCAGTATGAAGATTCGTATAAGAACCAAGTTTGTGGGAAACAAAGATTTCTCCCAAGTTATCCTCCAAATATTATGCCAAACTTAAGCTGCTTGCTACACAAGGCATATGATTACACCTGGAGGTCAACTGAAGCAGGTCAGAAACTATCCTTAGGGGTATTAGCTATCCACCATAATCAGAGTATAGATTGTCCCACTGCGCATGAAGGAGGTCATTTCTGATAAGCATACCTGTAGAGCTTTTCCTTGGGAGACCCTATCTTTAGAAATTAATCTTCCTAATGGCTCCAGTTACTAGAAACCTTTGTGTCTCCCACCAGAGATAGAAACAGAGATAGTTGATGGGTCGTCTCTCCCCCTGAAAACTTTAGCTAAATCAACCCCCACCCAAAAACAAGTGGTCAAAGGTCAGGCTGCAGCTATCAAGAATCTTAGATATCCCCATCTTGATTCTCCCTTGATAACCTCCCTCTCCCATGACATCTACCCTTGTCCGTTCTCATTTCTGTTTGACCTATGGGATAGTCCCTCCAGATGACATGGCTTTATCTGTAACATAGGGCTTAGATGTCACCCCAAAAAAGGTTATCTAAGCTTGGTCAGATAGAAATCTTGGAGATGCTGAAACGCTTTGACTCTCTCCCCTACCTTCTCTCCATGCCGACCACGAGACGCAGCTGGGACAAGCATGCTACCATGATATGTGTCTGACTCTTATTATTTCCTTCTCTCACATGCTCTCTATAACTTGACTAAATAAATAATAATTATCGCTGTATAACTGTGCCTATCAAACCCATGATGTATGTTTCAGAGGCTGGACTCCTCAGATACAAGTTACAGTTATCAAAGCAGATTGAGTGTGCCAAGTGGCTTAGGGCCAGGAAGTTGTATTAACTAAGGCCCAGGAGTGGAGTCTGGAAACAAAGCTGGAAAGAGCAGAACTACCAACAAGGAGCTCAAAGAAAAGTGCCAGGATTGTGGACTATCCAGGATTTTATCAGACAATCTACAAGTGTTAGCCTCAAGCCATGCTTCTTGCTACAAAATTGCATGGTGAAGCAGAATGCTTCCTTGAACACCCTGTAACAGGCAAGGTCTTTCTGGATAAACAGAATCCAATGATTACACCTAGGTGATGAAATCAAAGTGAGGGACTTATCACTGGTCCCTGCAGCAAAGGCGTTGAAAGATGTGAAGAGAAGAAAAAGGGATGGTGAGACAATTTAGAGATTAGCAAGAGCAAATGTCTTCTACCAACCTTATAGCTGGAGGCTCAAAATGTAGAAGAAGCATTACCAAAGCCCAAGCAAGAGGCAGGTTGCTCACTGCGAGGGATGAGCCGAAGGCCTGGGAGATGATACCCAATGATGCTGTTGTTTATTAGTTGGTATTGTCAGCTTCTAGTCATGAAGTCTTCACTTACAATAGAGCAGACAGCTCCCGAGTCCGGTGCCATCTTTATAACTATTGCTATGCCGGGGTCCATTGCTGTGGCTGTAACTGTGGGGTCCTCTTATCAAGGGTTTTCTTCCTCCTTGTTTGCTGTCTACATTTACCAAGTATGATGTCCTTTTCTAGAGAATGGTCTTTCCTGACAGCGTGTCCAAAGAGAGCCAATCTCATTTCTAAGGAACATTCTGGTTGCAATTTCTTCTGAGATTGATTTGTTCATTCCTTTCAGCATTTATGGAATTATCTATATTCTTTTTTCCAATGACATTGTTTGAATAATCAACTATTTTTTCTGGTTTATCAGCCAACTTTTATACACAAAAGAGTTGATGGAAATGACCATGGCTTTCGAGGCATGCACGCCTTCTTCAAAGTAACATTTTTGCTATTTTAATTTACAAAGAGGTATTTGCCATAGATTTAAACAATATGAGATGCTGCTTGCCGTGTTTTCCTGTTTTCATAAACACTACATGCTGATCCAAAGAACCCAAACCAAACTCACTGCCATTGAGTCCATTCTGACTTAGGACAATCCTGGAGGGCAAGGCAGAACTATCCCTGTGGCCCTCCATGGGAGTAGAAAGCCTCATATTTCTCCCACAGCACAGTTGGTGGTTTTAAACTGCTGACCTCTCGACTCACAGCCCAACGCATAACATCTATACCCTAACAGAATGAAATTTTGCCTTCTTCAATGTCTTCTCAAAGGCAGACATAGTAGGGAGAAATGTTCTGAGTTTTTCCTCTTTCTTCTATTTCTCTAAGCACCTCGCTTCCCAATGTCCCCTATTTCTGAAAGCTTGCTTTATAAAGTTTCTGATGGATCCTGAGAAATATTGCCTGCCAATCAGAGTAAACTCCTGCCTATCCAATACAAGGTAGCGGAGTGCTGATGGAATCAACCATTTTTATGTAATGAACGAATGACTATCAGTATGAGGACAAGCTTTGCAAAATCTCACCTTTTTGCTACTATCATGATTACTTCTCTCTTCCCAAATCTAACACCATCTGCCTCTATGTGGACTGCATTATTTATGGGGCAGATATTTAATTAAGTTGGACTGAGAAACAGCCAAGGTCCTTGTTGCTAGTTATCTCCCACTCATGTCCATTTATGTATAACAGAATGCAATATTAACCATCCCTCGTCTATTTTCACAGCCTCTGATATGTTTAGTGCACCTTTATGACTATTGGACCAGTCCATTACATTGGGAGTTCCCTTGTGTTCTTTGATCCTTTATCAAGCATAATGTCGCTTTATAGCAATTAGTCTTGCCTGATTTTTTGGCCAAACTAGGCGACAAAATCTTGTCATCTTCTCTTCTCAAGAGCACTTTAGAAGGAAGATAATGCATTTTCCAGATGAATATTTACATAAGATTTCATAAGCTATAGTGATATGTTCTAGTAAAGAAAGTACTTCTAGAACATCAGTTGTGACTAGCGATATTAATTAATTTAATGTAGTAAAGTCTATTGGTATCAATCATCTTCACCCCATAAATGAATTATAGGACTGTGATAGGGGATACTGCCACTGTACACTGTAAATCTTTAATATTAATCTTCAAATAATTCTTTGATTTCCAAGATAGCGATATGTTTTGATATATGGTGTACGTTGAGATGGAATAAGATGAGATGTAATTTCAAGGCCTTCTCCTGAAATTTTAAGATCTTAAGGTCTAAGCATTTTCACATCTTCCTCCACAAGTCAATGAATTAATATATTTGCTTAACTGTATCGATCCAAAATTCTTTACTCAAGGGGCTGGGAGAAAACGCACTGGAAGGATCACCCTACTGTGCATGGATTAGATGCAGCATTCTGTTTATTGTGGGAAATCCATAACCCATACTTTAACATGAGGCCCTTGATGGTATTTTGACTTTCTTAATATCTATGGCAGTTCTGACTCTCTAGAGCAGCAGTTATCAAGCTGTGGGTTGCAACCCCTTTTGGGAGGTCTAGTGACCCTTGCAAATGGGTCACCCGATTCATAATAGGAGCCAAATGACAGTGATGAAGGAGTAATGGAAATAATTTTATGGTTGGAGGCGGGGTCCCACCACATGAGAAACTGTATTAAAGGGCCTTGACAGTAGGGAAAGTAAGAGCCACTAATCTAGAGCCAAGAGATTTTGACAGATCTGGATGTTGTTTAGGCTTTGATGTTTCTTTCTAGGTAAAGATTGGAGAAGTTTTGTTTCTAATGGCATTACAGATCCTTTCTCAAGGAGATCCATTCTTCTACAAAAAAGCAAGTGACTTGAATTTGTCAACTGCATGAGGGAGAATGATTTTTTTCACCTACAAATAGCAATTCCATTGCAATAAAACTTTTGTTTAATCATTTTAAAATGTGCTCTCCAGGTGTCCAACTCAAAAAATAGCCAAAAAAGGCTGCCTAGCTCTTTTAACCTTAGAGCATTATGGTGTAGTAGTCAATGCCACAGATCTCTGCAAGTCAAGGTCCTCTAGTGGGCACTCAAAATTTTGCTGCAGGTTGATCAGTATCAGAGTTTACAGTGCAAGTAAAATAGTCCTATCCAGGCTTTGTAGAATCCTGCTTTGTAGAATCCTGCTATATCCCTTGATGCTAAGTCTCTCTACTAATTGCAGCACCTTCTACTGTCAAACCTTGATCAGAGAGGATAAGCTCTCGTGATGTTGGTGTCTCCTTTACTAGTGCACTTCTTATTCCCCTTGCCCCTTATGAAGATTCCGAAGACCTTCCCTTCTTGGTCAGGTGGTTACTTCTCTGATCTTAAAAACAAAGCTTATATAAACATTCTCCCTGGACTTTTCCAATTCTTATTCAATATTGTCAATCTAGCTCAAGTGCCTTCTATGTTGTAGGTCACTGTCACTTCTAATCTTCAATATCCCAACTCAGCAGCATTTGGTTAAGACCATTTCCACATATCCTAACCCACACATTGGGTCCTGAGTCATGGGGAAGTGCTCTCATGTCACTGCGTTCCCTGTCCAGCTTTTCGAAGCCCAACACTTTCACGATACACATCCCTGCATGTTCTCACAGGTACTAATGGATATATTTACCAGGCTTTACAACATTTTTAGAGACCTGGTGGCATAGTGGTTATGCATTGCATTGGAATCCACAAGATTCGTTGTTCGAAACCAAGAGGCTCTCTGCAGGCAAAAAACTGGGCTTTGCATCCCCAGTAGAAACAGTTGCAGTCTCAGAAACCCACACGGAGTCACTGTGAGTTGACATTGACTCAGAGATGGTGAGCTTGATTAGGCTTTGGTGTTGAAACCCTTTCAGTAAGGAAACGACTTCTCAAAAACAGAACAACCTCCTGGCAGGGAGGGACATTACCAAAGTTATTTTCCTTGAGATACTAGGGGAGGAGAAGATCTATATTGAGGAGGAAATGGGCCTCTTTGAGGAAACATGAGTCATGGTATCCAGGTAAGAAAAGTCTGATGCTTCATGGCACAGAGGAGAACCACCTCTCCAGGTGTGAGTGGTTAAGAGAATCAAAATGCAGCATCCTCCGATACACCCGGGTGTACAGGTCTCACAATCTGTTTCCTTTCTTATTCCAATCCAAACTCACTGCCACTGAGTCCATTCGGACTCATAGGGACCCTACAGAGAGGGTAGAACTTCCCTTGTGGGTATATGAGATTATAACTCTCTATGGGAGTAGAAAGCAGCATCCTTCTCCCAGGAAGTGGCTGCAGGTGTTGAATTGCTGACCTTGCATCACCACAATGAAACCAGAACCCTTTCCATCAAGCCGCGTCCTTTTAGCATAGGAAACATGTTACAAATGTATGTGAAATATCCATACATCCTAACTCCTTTAGGGATCCATCACCTTTACAATCACATGTTATTTTCAACCCTTATTTTCAATATTTTTACCTTCAGCTACAGAAGATGAGAATCTCTTTATAACTAGCCATTGAAACTTTCTGGGCATCACAGCATGACTCAATTGGCATTTGGCTAGTCTGAATGTTTATCCTTTCTTCAATTTTTCTCTCATGTCTTAAAAGGCAGTCTACACGATAATCCCTAGGTTCTATTACTCCATACTGTTCAGATGTTATACCACCGAGCCTTCCTTTCCTGTCTTACATTAATCCCAAAGAGGTAATAATATTAGAAAGGGTGATACTACAGGGACTTGGTTCTTCTGGGGTCTCTGAGAAACAGAATAGATAGATTCCAGAATCATCTGTGTGAAAGCCGGGTGCGTTTGTTCACAGGCTCCTGTTCTTTGCCAGAGAGATGTCCCAGAAGTATTAACAACCTCTCACCTGCAGGCTATGCTTAAATAGGACTGAACTGACATCAGTGAGTTTAGAAAAGCCCCTGAAACAAAGTGCAGTTCTCACTGGAAGTCAGCCACTGGCCCCATAAGTTCATCAAGAACTATCCAAAACATCCGTCGCAGAAATTAGAGATGGGTCACAGCATTGGCTCAAAAGGATAATGCCTGTTACTACAATCAGACAAAGATGAAGAAGTAACGAGGCCACCAAATACTCAATAGTATCAGATGTTCCAGTGGGACTCACTTGGTCTGTGCATCTATGACAATTCAGGGGAAAAAGGGAAGAATGGGTCCACTGGTTCCCATCTCCTATCAGTCAGAGGCTAACTTTTTGTGACATGTCCTCTCACATGTCTCTGGGATCTGGGAGGCATCCAGTGCCTCCATGTGAATAGAGAAGGCCCAGGGTGGAAGGCAAGGTCCTGGGATGAATATGATAGCATAGGCTGTAAGATGATGACAGTGTTAAAACAGTTGAGCCTGCACAGAAGTTGTCACAGCAGCAGCCATTAGAGGAAGGGGCTGATTGAGACATAGGGGACCTGAAGTGGTGTGTATCATGTGTCTGAGAAATGTTGTATACTAAAGGCACTTTGTGTTAGAGGGATTAAAAGTGATTAGATTAAAAAAGCAAATATGAGCACAAGTAACAATGGCTTAGTTAGATTTACTTATAGACAAAACTAACATATGTTAAGAGAGTTATTAGAAACAAAAAGGAATCTACCAAATGCCCCTCACCAGGAAGGCAGAGGTCCAGGACCTGGTGAAGATACAGTTATCTGACCAGGAAAACAAGCTGGGTGGGAAGTCTTTCCATAGAGTACTGAACATAGCTGCTAAGGGAAGGGCACACCCAGTTAGTATTTTGAGGTTCTACAAGACTCAAGGATCACAGGGTAGCACATGCTAATTTAAGTCTTGCCATATATCAATAGACACAAGCAAATATTTAAGGATTCACCTAAAATACACATTGGCCAAATACCAATTGGCTGATTGCTTAATTTAATTATTGGACTTAGGCCAAAGTTGAATGCCACCAACTGGTGATACATATGAGACAAAATAATAATAATGTACTTTTAATGCCATATCAGAAAAAATAATAATTTTAGTGCAAGAATAACTTGTTGCTGTCTATTGCTAAGTTGCTTGTGTTGGCAGGATCTGGCACATGTGTGGTGTTGAGTACTGACTTTCAAGTGCAGTTGGAGAAACAAGGGATTTGGGATACCTCTTCTTTAATAGCTTACAGACATTTAAAATGCTTAGAACTGGGAAGTCCACAGATGGCCAACCATGAATCATAGACCTTATTTTGAAATCTTTAGTCAGCATAAAGTTTTGAAGTAACAAAATTAGCCTTCTGTTTCAGGTTCATCTCTCTATTTTGGGGGGGGGCGGGGGGGCATCACTGCCCTCTGGTGGTCGTGGGAGCTACCCAGCCTTGCTCCCGGAGAGCTGCTGCTGGATTTGAATCGCCAAGATCATGGGCCGCAGTCCTGCACTCAACCACTACACCACCGGGGCTCAGCCTTGAGTTCATCTTTCATGATATGAAGAATTCCCCAAAAGGCCGAGTCTCTAGTCTCACTCAGGAATTTCCCTTTAACTGCAAATTGCTATTAAAGTTTATATTTTTAATGACTATGCTGGCCAATTTTGGAGCCTCGAATGTTAGACTTGTTTCTGGGTATTTGGGGCCCTTTGATTTCAAAAATGACACCCTATTCTCCTATCAGCTCTACCTAACATACAGAATCTATGCCTTACACCACTCTTCACTCAGCTCACCCATAAAACACTAGGATCTTTTAATGAAGTGTTAACCAGCCAGACATAGAGACGTGCACGTGGGTGTTATTTAAAGTAGCTTGTGTTGTCCTAAATATTCAGATCAAATTATACCTCAACGTTGTCTTTTGATCCAAAGATACAGTTGAGCACTACAAATTACATGAACTTGGAATTTTTCCCAAGTACCACTTCATATTTATGAGGAACTGAATAGCAGGCAGCTCCAATTTATTGTTTGAAAAAGGGGCCAGAAATTAGTTAACGTACAATAAATAACAAGCCCTGGGGCTGAGCCCCGGTGGCGTAGTGGTTGTGCGCGGGACTGCGGCCCACTGGGACGGAGGTTCAGTTCCAGCAGTGGGGCTGGGCCTCCTACTCCCACCACTGGAGAACAGTGAAGCCCCCCCTCCAAAAAAAAGCCCTGGTGATATAATAGGTTATGTGTCTGACTACTAACCACAATATCGGCTATTTGAATACACCAGCTACTTTGCAAGAGAAAGATAAGACTCTCTGCTCCTATAGAGACTTAGAGCCTCAGGAGAAGTTTTATTCTGCCATATAGGTTATATGAGTTGTGATAAATTGACTGGTCATGAATTTGGTACAATAAATAGAGAATCAGATGTTCTGCAAACTAAATGGGTCTTTCAGAGTTCAAATTCCTTTGTTAAAATAAAAACAATTCAGTCTCGTTATAAGATGGCACAGCTTCTTCACTCGTACCCAGAAACTCTTAAAAGAAAACCCAGGGCCCTGTCAAAGATTCGTTGTCTTGATGCTCATGATTTCATTTGGGGGTTTTTCAACTTTTTCCCATTGGTCTGAATATGTTTTTATATCAGTCCCCTGTTGTTTTGACCACTGTGGTTGTCTAATAGGTGCTAAATTTAGGTAAAACCAGCCTTCGGACTTTGTCCATTTCCTGGAGGAGATCTCTGCTAATTCCGGCCTTCTTCCCTCTCCATATGAATTTGGTAGTCAATGTTTCCAATTCTTTGAAGAAAGATGCAAGCATTTGTAAAGGAGTAGCATTAAACTTGGGCAAAATTGATGTCTTTACTATATTGTCTTCCAACCCACAAGCATGAATATTCTTCCATTTGTGGATGGAGATCGCTCTGGGTTTCTTATAGTAGTGTTCTGTATTTTCCCTTGTACAAATCTTTTGTTTGGGTTTTTTTTTGGGGGGGGGTGGTTGGTATAGCCTTAGATATTTCAATTGGTGCTTGGCTATTGTGAAGGCTACTAACTTCTTGATCTCTTGTTTTGTGATTCTGTCAGTTGTGTATAGTGACCCAGTTGACTTCTGTTTGCGGTCTTGTATCCTGCCACTCAACCAAATCCCTCTATCACTTGCAGTACTCCTATGGGACTTTTCAATATACAAAATCACATCACCTGTGAATAATGATAGTTTCACCTCTTCTTTCCCCAGAAGAATACCTTTGATGCATTCATTTCCTTTGCCTTGTGTTACTAGCTAGGATCTCCATCTAGTGTGATATTAAATAAAAATGGGGGCAAAGGGCATCTTTGTCTGGTCCCCTTTTTCAGTGGGATCATTTTCATCTTTCATCCCCCTCCAACTACCATGTTGGCTGTTGGCTTTTCATATGTGACTTATATTATATTGAAGGTGTTTCCTTTCATTCCTATCTTCTTGAGCGTCTTGAGTAGAAATAGGGGTTGAGTGTTGCCAAATGGTTATTCTGTAGCTATTGATATGTGGTTTTTATACTTTTTCTTGTCAATGTGATGAATAATGCTGATGGACCTTTTGCTGTTGAACCATCCCTGGAAAGAATACTCCTTGATCATGGTGAATTATTCATTTTATAAACTTTTGTGTTCCATAGGCTAGTATTTTGTTAAGGACTCTTGCATCAATGTTCTTTAAAGACAGTCTGTAGTTCTCAATTCCTGTGTGATTCTTGCCCACTTTAGGTCTCAGTGTTATGCTAGCTTCATAGAAAGAGCTTGGGAGTTTGCCATCTAATGATTTATTTTTTAAAAGAAAAGAAAAGATAGATTTTTTTTCTTATAATAAAGCTTGGAGTTAACTTCACCTGTGAAATATTTAACATGAATTATCCATTGAATTCTGTATATTAAAATGTGTTCTGAAATGCTTACTGCATAATTTGAAGAAGGTAAATTTAGATCTTCAAAATATTTATGAAAATTGCTATGAAGACTTATATTTTAACACTCTAAATTGACTTCACACATTCCACATATAGACCCTTTAAATTGTTTTTAATGTTTTCCCTCTTCTCAAGTTGTGTTCTGGTTTTTGCAGTATCTAGCTTGTACTCTCTGTATATATTACACAGTCTCTCATTCCAAAAGGAAAAACCTTCTACTAGCAAATCAATTCTAATTCTTTGTGACTCTAAAGACAGATAATATCAGCCCTTTGGGTTTCCAAACTTTTAAACCTTTTACAGGCTGCAGAGTGACTGGTGGGTTCGAATCACCGACCTTATGCTTCACACCTTATTGGACAAGGTCCAATCAACTAGCCATCATGATCTCATATATAACTTCTTTTGGAAATCCCTGAACACCTAATTCTTTTTCAAAGATTTCTTACCTTTTTGTGTGTCTTACCCTGTAATTTATAGGTCTCAGGTCTTCTCACATTTAAAATTAGGATGATAAATGAATAACGTAAGGTAACGTAATAGCTGAAAGTATACAACACCATATAAAAGAAGCTAGAGCCAATGTGGTCTATCCAATGCAATTTTCTGAACCAGTCCCCCAAATTACTTCTGAACAGACCTAAAAAGAGAAGCACTTGTTCTAGTTTGGCTATGTTATCAGGGCACCAAATAATTTGGTCTTTAAATCCTCTTTGCGTTTACTTTGCTACTATGCATTTCTTAATTCAAAGTTTGCGCATCTTCCTACAGATGCTTTTGGATGCATTCTGAGAATGAAATTAAATGATATTACTTTCCTTTTTAATATCTGAGGCTATATTACTTTGTAGAATTAACAATATTCCCATGTTAACTTCTGAATAGCTTTATTGAGAGGTAATCTACATGCTGTGCAAGTAATTCACTTGAAGTTGACAATTTAATGCTGTTGACAATGGTCTAGGCATAAGAAGAATCGTGAGCATAGCGCAGGGCCAGACAGTGTGTTCCTGTGTTGGGAATGGGGTCACCTGACTAGGGCACCCAGCAACAGCAATGTATACCCAACGCTGTTCCACCTTGACCACGATCTACTTCCAGGATAGGTCCTCATTCCAAAAAGAAACTTCATTTCCATGCCTGGTCAATTCCACCTTCTAGTAACCCCCACTCTCTAGTCCTAGGCTACCACATATTTATTTTCTGGTCTATGGAGTTGTTTCCAAGGTTTTTGTGTCTAACTTACTTCGTGCATCATAATGTCGTCATGATCCTTATTATGGCACGTGTTAGTCCTGCACTTCTTTTGGTCACCAAACAATTCAAAGTGTGCACAGACTACATTTTACTTATCCAAAGGCATTTGAATTGTTTCCATCTGCTGCATGGACACCAGCAAGGAAAAGAATCTCCTTACAAGGAAGAGGAGATCATTTTATTTAATACGGCCTGTGTGTGTCACATTCCGTCTCTGTCAAAATCAGAATGCACGTCTTCTCGTGTTCCAGCCCCAACATGCATGGCTTTAGTCCAATCAGAGCATATTTAATGTATTTCTGGGATCAGTGGATGGTTGCAGACAAGTTCTCTGAGCAATAGAAGCTTTTGTCTTAGTCTCAAGGATCCATGCTGGCAGAGTAGGCTAATTACAGGACTGCTGGCTGCAACGTAAGCTGTACAAACCCACCAGCCTCTCCATGAGAGAAAATTGAGGCTGTTTGCTTCTGTAAATCTGGGAACAATCTGGGAACTGCTAAAGTGAAGTTCTACTTGGTTGCCAAGAATTGGAATGAACTCAATCATGGTGGATTTTTGTGTGGACTTTAGTCTCCTTAGGGTTCTTTCAAATGACAAACAAACCCCAAACGATTCAGTTAAATCCATGTCCAGACTAGTTGAATTCAAGGCAGAATTAGTCATCATAAAAGTTGATGGTAACTCCTTTGGGGGTACCTTTCAAAGGGGAAATCTGATAGATTTTCTGGAAAAACCCAGGGAGGTCATGGGGAGTTATGAGGAAGAAACTTTAAGGAAACCAAAAGCCAAGAAAGTTTCGCCAAGGCATTTTTTTTTCTTTCACAACAAGGCCACCTACTCATTCTTTAAGGGTAATAAGGTCTATTCCAGGAGAATTTTGACGGGAAACCTTATAACACTCTCTCTAAAGACCTGATTTTGCCCCCTGCAGACTTGTTTTTATTCAAAAAGCTCATGAAATATCTCAAAGGATCACTATTTGAGCCTCTCAAGGATGCAAAAGCCATTGCTTTGACATGGCGTGAAGCTACACGTTTAAAATTCTTCCAAGAACGGTCAGCAGGTAGCAACCTCCTATGTATGTACATATGGAAGTGCAGTAAAATTGAGAGAGAAATGATAAGGACATCATACAGGTGATGGTGACTTCACTTGTCTGTAAAAATATATTTATGGCTCGTGAATAATTATGAAGTTGTTGTAGGGAACAGGATTGGCTCTTCGGTCTGAAAAGCTTGCCAGCCTCTGGGTTAGAGAGATGTGGAAATTGACTTCAAAAGGGAATCGACTTAGATGGAGGATGCGTCGAGAAGCAGCTGCACCTCATTGGGAGAGCTTCATTTCTCTTGTTTCAGAGCGTGACTTTTTTTAACCCTCGTATTTTATTGGTTAGAAGCAAGTCACCAGTTCCGCCCGCGCTGTACTGCAGGGGGTTTTGCCAGAGAGTGGACACCAGGATACAAGCACTGTGGGAGAAAATCTTAAAGATTATCCATGTCAGCATAAGAGAACAGAGAATACACCTTGGAAGGGTAGAAAGGCAAAGGAAGTGACTTGTATGAATCTGATCTTTCAGGAGTTCGATAGAAACCGAAACTGTTTTAAACTCTTTTAGACACTTTCCTAAGGCGCTCTGATGTCACTGTAGTTTAGGCATCAGGCTGTTAGCCTTTAAGCAAGTCCCGCCAGGTGCTCCCCAGGAGAAAGATCAAGCCGTTTTCTCCTCGAGAGATAGTCTCTGAAACTCTCTGGGGCAGTTCTACTCTTCCCAATGGGGTCGCTATAAGTTGAAACTGACTCGGTGTCTGTGGTTTGAGTCCCTTTTCTCACTTTACCTCTCCTTTTCATTCCCACCTCCTTCATAGCCCATCACACTTCGATATTTTCATTTTCCCCCTAATATATTTTAAGTGTCTGGAAATATCAATGTACTCGTGGGTAATGTAAAATGTTTGATATATTTTTAATTCACACAATGATAGGGCACTATAAATATCTCCTCCAGTTTTTTTTTTCCATTTAACACCCTAGATCAGTGTGTTTGTTACCATACGTGTAGTTCATGGTTTCTGGCTTCAGTAATTTTATTTTTCATTTCCTCCAGTGAGCATCCAGGTTCTTCCCCAACTTCCCTTAACGACAAACACAAGACTTTTGGATAATTGCCCTTGTGAATCTATTTAAGAATTGTTCCAGGACATTCTCAAGAATGTGACTTTAGGTCAAATGTTCTGCTTCTTTTGTTCTTCTTCTAAGTTATTTTCTTATAGTAAAAAAAAAAACTTGGAGCTATACAGCAAATTGATAATTCCACATTGAACTTTGTACCCTATTAATAGTATACACATTTTCTGGCATCCATGGAAGGCTAATAAAAATTGGCTCTATCTATCGTCTGCCAGAGAATCTTAAATTTTAAAAAGCAGAAATTACATTGCCACAAGAGACTAGAATGCATGCAATTTTAAATAAAAAAAATTCCATATCCCTCCAGTCTAAAATGTTCTGCCTCATAACTGTGGGGTCGAAGAATAAATCAGATACCCAGAGGTAAATTCATAACCTTAAGTACTTGCCTTTTAAAGGGCACATGTTTTTTAAGCAACATTATAAAATATTCAAGTGTAATTATAGCTTTAGACAAATTGTGTGAACTATTTTTTCTGTTTAAATAAGGTCTCTAAAGGATAAAATAATAATAATAATAGCAAAAGTAAAACATAAGTAATTAAAATAGAGTTGATAAATGTAACAGTGGGTCTTTCTGGGGACGAAGGACAATAAAGGAATAGAGAATAAATATTCAACTTGGTGGTATAGTGGTTACAAGTTGACTGTAATCCAAAAATCGGCAGTTCGAAAACACAAGGTACCTTGTATGTGAAAGAATGGGCTTTCTACTCCCCTAAAGGGCTGCAGTCTCAAAAACCCATAGTAGCAGTTCTACCCTGAGTTTGTTGTTATATGAAGTACATGTGCATTGGCTAATAAGTACATTGGCAAAATAATAAAACTTATTTGGAGCTATCCAGAGTCATTGCTTATACCTGTCCATTTACCTTTAGACAAATTGCTGTCATCAAAAGCTTATTAGCTGCCACTGAGTTTACCCTAACCCATGTCAACCACAGAGTGGAACGCTACCCTCTTTGTACCATCCTCATAACCACCATCATATCTGAGTCCACCATTGCAGATACTGTGTCAATCCATCTCTCCAAAGGCATTCGGCTCCCTTTTTGATCCTCTCCTTCATCAAACACAACGTCCTCTTCTATGGCTCAGTTTTCTATGCCACTATACTAAGAACAAGCAAGTCAGACAATGAGCTATTGTCAGGCATAGCATTTTCCTAGGTTGCATTTTCCAAGTCGATCTCTAGTTTTCTCTCATTCTAGTCCATCTTATTCTGGAACCTGTTGAAATCTAGCCAACACAAATGACTCTACTGGTATTTGAAGTAAAAATGGCAGTAGCTTCAGGCATCATAGCAACACACAAACTCTTGTAATACAAAAGGAGAGATGGGTCGTGGAACTTGAGTTTGTCATCCCTAAAATGGAATGGGGAAAAACATGAGAAAAGGATTTCACTACATCAAATTAAAATAAATCCCAAGTGACTTCCTAATATTGAACAGGGAATCCTGATGCTCAGTGGTTATGGCTCATCTTCTGTCCAGAAGGTCAGACATTTGAACCCACCTGTGATTCCATGCATGAAAGATGTGGTAATTTGCTTCCACAAAGATTTGTAGCTATGGAAATGGTTTGAATCTGCAATATACATATTCAAAAGTTGTATTTTTTCAAAGCTATGCTTTTAAATTTTGTTACAAAACAACATCATCACTTTCAAGGTATTCTCCATTACCCTTAATACATTTGTCAAATCTGCTATTCCATTCTTGGAAACATTTTCCAAACTCTTTTGTTTGGATGGCTGCATGCATCTCCCTCATTTTTTTCTTCACCTCTTCTGCATCATCAAATTGCTGTCATTGTGTGGCAGTGATGTATTCATGATGTTAATTTCATGATTGGGATGTAGGGGTAGAATCTGGAGATAGCCAATGAGTAGCTGATGAGGCCTCTGGATGGGCATGGCTTTCTGCTGAGAATTCTGGAACGTCTCATGGTATTTCACAATTGGAGAAGAGAGACTCAACTCTCAGTCTCTGGAAGTCAGTCTCTGAGACAATGAGTTACTGATAAGACAAGATGGCAGGGTCTGAGAAATCAGAAGAACTGGAGGAGAAGCCAAACGGCCTTACCCTGATGGAGTCAGACCTCTGACTTGGAAAAGCCACAGAGAGACCCCTGCCAGTGCTGAGATGTTTCTTTCACCACTGGATACTGCTGGTGGACACTAATCCCTGGAAATGAGGAGCCATGAGGGGACTCCTGCCAGCGCCAGGACTCTGCACCCACTGGCCTGTGACTTCATGAGTCGGAAGGAGACTTTATAGACTGGTATCAGACATATGGACTAATATCAGACTTATGACTTTGAACTGGACTGGGTTGGGATGCTTTCTTAATGTCCCCTTAATTTCTCCTGTATATAAACATTTCCCTTATATACATACGTGTGTCTATGAATTTGTTTCTCTAGTCTCCCTGGACTAACACACCTTTCATGTCCCTTTACCTTTGCAGAAACAAAAAAAAGGTTGCATGGAGACAGGTCAGCTGAGTAAGGTAGGTGGGGCAAGAGAATCATGCTAGTTTTTTGCCACAAACTAGTTCACTGAGATGGCTGTGTGAGCAAGTGCCTTGTTGTGTGGCAAAACCAGTCCCCTGTCTGCTACTAATCAGGTTTTTTTTGTCCTACGCTGTTGCACTGCCTTTTCAGAACCTCTAAATAGAAAGCTTGGTTAATAGTCTGACCTGGGGGAATGATCTCCAAATGCACTATGAGCAGATTTTAAGCGGGACAACATTGACTGGGGCGGGGGAGGGAGGGGTGGTTCTTGATTAAAAATTTTGTCTATATGGAGCAACAAAACTGTCCATAGAATGCAAAAAAAAATAGTATTGTAATATATTTATTTAATTTTAAAATGCTGCAGAACGTGGGACAAATTGTTAAAAAGCGGGATGGCTGATCACCTTAACTACGAGTCCACATTTTCATCCCTTTGGGAAGTTGATGGAGGTTTGACATCAATTGACACTTCACCTTTTTGGAAATGAGGAAACCACTCACACTTGAGTGTTTCCCAGAGCATCGTCCATGTAAGCTGTGCTTAACACCACAACAAGTTTCTGTGGCGGTTTTCCTATTCAGGAAACAAAATTTCACAGCAGCATGCTGTTTTCTTAAATCAGCCACCACACACACACACACACACACACACACACAATGAGGTTCAGGTAAAACTGCTTTCATGAAAACATTCACTGTCACCAGAGAGAACCTTCCCAAGTGACACCCCTGGTGCGAGTTGCTGGATTCTCACCCAAGGGAAAAATGCTGTACCATGAAATCTGCCCAGAGGAGCTTTCACCCTTTTTGATTTGGGGGGCTGGTAACCCCTCATATGTTCACACAGACACACAGACATCAGAGCGAGAGAAGTAGTCACAAGATTTAGATCATAAAATGACTCACACAGGCACAGAAGTGGACAAAGCCAGGTAGGCACCTATATCCAAATAGTCCATGGATCAACTGTCAAACCAGAGGATTCTCCTGATTCGCATAGCCATGCAGACTTATGGGCCCAAGACTGGCAGGAAGCTGCCAGGCTGTTGACTGGAGGGGTTAGTGAATTCAAGGCTGTCAGGTCAGATGATAGGCAACTGACAAGTCCCAGGATCAGCAGGCAATATGGCAGGACATCAGCTCCAAGAACCAAGGATGATGGGATAGGGGCAGCACCCAATCCCAGCAAAAGGCAAGCAAGCTTTTCCATAGTGTTCATTTATATTGGCTGTAATCCTGAAGGAACATCCTTTCAATTAATTCCATCAAGACTGATCTGAGCCAGGGTGTTCCATCTCATGCTGTCTTACAATGGATTGGCTCTCCATAGAAGATCCCAAGATAGAGGTGACTATATTGTGTTAGGTGACACCACTCCAGTATTAAACAAAGCAAACACTAAACCTCACTGCCATCAAGTTGACGCAAACTCATAGAGACCCTATCCGACAGGATAGAATTGCTCTGTAAGTTAGACCCTATAGGACAGGATCAACCCGCCCCATGAGTCTCTGAGACTAACTGTTTATAGGAGTAGACGGCCCCACTTTTTTCCCATGGAGCAGACGGTAGTTTCAAACCACCAACCTTGTGGATCACACTCCAACTCTTAACCATTGTGCCACCAGGGATTGTTAGGCCTTAATTGCCAAACTACCGACAATTCTGACAGAGCCACAGTGTCACTGGGCCTACCTACCACAGGAACCCTAAGAAAAAGTCCTACTCTGTCCTCAAGCGTCACAATGAGTTGGAATTTAATGGACTGCTGTGGGTGTTGTTGCTATTGTCATTTTTTAATGAATAAATCAGTACAGTTTATCAATGCAGAGGACTAGACAATTGACTTTAAGTGATAGCAGCTCACCTCTTCACTCCCTTTCATAAAGCATAGACCAAGGGGTCCTCAACCTACGGCCCACAGGCCACATGAGGCTCATCGAGGACATTTATCCAAGCCGCCTAAGCCTGTCCTGCTTAGCAGCCGACTATTCCAGAGCTGCAGTGCGCATGTGTGGAATGTGCGCCGCACTCTCTGACTCCCCTCCATCTCTCTGTCTCTGGACTCCTCTCAGTCTCAGGTTTGATCAGACGAGTCATGATCTTGCCTGTGTAGATCCTGCTGCAGCCTGAGGATCTAGGTAAGAACAAGTTAGGAATTTTGTTTTAAGTTAGGAGATTTTTTTTTTTTGATTTTGCAGTTATTAGGGCCCTTTTTTGTGGTAAAGAGGGGAGTGTCTTTTTTCCTCTGAAGTTATGAGGTCTTTTCTTTTTTTTGCAGAGAGGGGGTGCCTTTTTGGTAGTTAGGAGAGCCTTTTTTTTTTAAGTCGATTTGGCATGGTTTCTAGGGGAGTTGCATCACGCTGATAACGCAAATAGTGCTCAGTGCAAATGCAAATGGTCAGTGCTCAGAGGTAATGCAGAGAGTGCTCAATGGTAATGATAATTGTAAGTGCTCCGTGTTAAAGCAAATGGTCAGTGCTCAGTGTTATTGCATGGGGCCCCCTAACTTAATCCGGCTAGGGAACTTAATCTAGCTCTGCAGATAGCCGAGGAGTAGGAAACCCAATTTAATTGACAGCAGGTGCATTTATATTCTGATTGCTATTCACTTGTGTATGATGTTGCATGTGGTGTGGTGTGTAAACCCCAGTTCACACTGTTGCCATCTCTTAGCAGTGCAAGGTCAGCAATATGCTTGCATGAACTCGCTGAACTCGCATTAGATTCCGGAGAAAAAAGGCATACATGCCTTCCTTTTTCCTACAGTGGAATCTGATCACATGGGTCTCCTCACCCAGGCGATCAGATACTTGTGCGAGTTCACAGATCACAGTGCGGTTCGCACAGGGTAGTGTGAACTGGAAAGGGGGTGGAGGAACTGGCTCTGCAATCATGCTGGTTCCCACATCACACCAGTATGAGCCTGAGGTAAAAGTGGAGTTCCACCACTATGGGCACTGGTGAGGCTGAAATGATGTGGACTGACATGGTTGCATTGATGGGCACTGATCAGATTACATTGATGGGCACTGATCAGACTGCATTGATGGGCAGTGCAGTCTATATGTCTCTGTGTGGGCAAAGTTATTGCTGGTATATTGTTTTTGTAGCATTGTATATAGTATATATGTATTTTACTAATTGCAATTAGGAACCCCTAGGAAACAATGATATCAAGAAAGAAAAATTGGCTCGGAGTGTAGGGTATTCAAAGAACAGTGACCTTATGACTACTTTTTCATGCAGTACAAGGAAAGAGCTATGTATTTGATATGCCAGTATGTAGTGTCTATATTCAATTGTATTCAAAGAATACAATTTTGCATCAACACTATCAAACTCAACATAAAGATAAATATTACTGTTTAGTCGGAAAGGTGAGATAAGATAAAATATTAAAACTGAAAAATACATTGACAACTCAGCAAAATACTTTTGTGAAGCAGAAGCAGCTAAATATTTCATCACTGCAAGCAAGTTTTTAAGTTGCCAAGGTAATACCATGCACTGGCAGACTATTTGTGGAGGGAGAGTTTGTTGAAGAATGCCTTATTTCTGTTGCCAAAGAGATGTGTCCAGAGAAGGCTGATTTATTTAGTACAGTGAGTCTTTCAGGACCTATAATCACATGAAGGATTGAAGAATGGGAAACAATTTGCATCAATATTTGCAAAACTCCATCAAAAATCTTTCATATTTTTCCTTGGCACTTGACAAAAGTAATGATGTTCGTGATTCTGCACAACTTCTAATTTTTATTCATGGGACAAATGACTATTTCAAAGTCACAGAAGAGTTTGCTGCACTGCAAAGTATCAAAGGAACAACTACAGGAGAGGATATCTATGAAAAGTTTCACCAAACTGTGAATAGTTTGGAACTAGCCTGGGCTAAACTAGCCAGTGTGACAACTGATGGTGTTACTCACATGGTGGTGTCTAAGAAAGGAGTGATTGCTCACATTAACCAAGAGATGGGCAAACATAGCATTATCATCAAATAGTCATACACTACCTCATCCACCAACAAGCGCTGTGTAGTAAATCACTGAAGTGGCACTCTGATATGAAAATGGTGGTATCTTGTGTAACTTCATTAGAGCCAATGTACTAACCCACAGACAATTTCAGGAATTTCTGTCTGAGCTAAATGCTGCCTATGAAAATGTTCTATACCACACAGAAGTCCATTGACTGAGTCAAGGGAGCATTTTGAAATATTTCTATGTTTACTTCCATAGATTGCAGCTTTACTGCTTTCAAAAAACAAAGAAGTACCAGAGTTCAATGATGCAGAATAGAAATGGCACATTGCCTCTCTGACAGATGTAACAGAACTACTCAACAGTTTCAAGGAAAGGGGAAGCTCACCTGTGACATGCAATCACATATGAAAACATTTGAAGTAAAATTAGACCTCCTCATCAAACAAGCGAAGGAAGAAAATTTCTGCGATCTCCCCACAACTCAAAATCTGTTAGCAGAAAAGCCATTGGTTGCATTTCCAAGCAAAACATTTGTGGATTCACTGGAAAAGTTGCAAAAGGAGTTCCAATGTAGATTTAAAGAGCTTCATCTCCATGAACAAGACATATAACTTTTCCATAACACATTTTCTATTGACATTGAAAATGTGGATACAACTTACCAAATGGAACTGGCTGAACTGCAGAATTGTGGCTCTCTAAAAGACGCATTCAAGTCAAGCAGTTTTCCTGATTTCTATGCATCTCTCCCCTCTGAGATGTCTCCTAATCTCAAGAACCATGCACTCAAGACGGCAACCATCTTTGGCAGCACTTATGTCTGTAAACAGACTCTTTCCAGAATGAAACATCTGAAATCTCCAAACAGATCTAGACTAACTGATGCACACTTGCATTACTTTTTACGAGTTACAGTGACAAATATGAAACCAGACATTGACCATCTCATTAACCAAAATCAAGCCCATAGTTCCCATTGAAATACTGCTAAGTCTGTTGATTTAACGTTACTTGTTCTTAATTTTAAATATTGTATTTGTTCCCATTATTTAACTCCAAAATAAGATAGGTGCAGTGTGCATAGGAATTTGTCCATAGTTAAAAAAAAACAAAACAACAACTATAGTCCAGACATCCAATGGTCTGAGGGACAGTAAACTGGCCCCCTGTTCAAAAAGTTTGAGGACCCCTGCCATAGACCATAAAAAGACATCTTTCTATCTTTTACCAGGAGGTGAACATGGGAGATACCCAAAGACACCATAGTTTGAAGCAGAGAATCCCATCATGTTACTCATTGCCACCGGAATTTATGTCCTAGAAGCCCTGCTCAGAGCACTTTTAAGTCAAACATCTCTCCTGGTTTCCCTATTTCAAGCATGACTGCATTGTAGTTCATAAAGATTTTCTGTTACTAAAACATTGGCATATAAATTGAAATGTAATGGGAAGATTTTCAGCATGTGTTCAGTTCCACTTTGAACTTAAAATCTGTTCAGAGCTACAAATAATTTCTCTCCCCTTCAAGTGTTAGCTTTGTTGGCACTTAGTGTTATAGGACAATATTACAGGGGTGAGCAGTAGCAGCAGTAATGTCTTTCTCATTTTTCCTAATTAAACAGGATATTCCTGATGACTTACTATCAATGTGATGCTTGGGTTAAGCCTTTGGGGAAGTGCCTGTCTCACATTATAAAACTTTTCTTTTACTCCTGGCTTGACAAAATCCATCCGTTCATGATTAAAAACAGTTTGCAAATGTTTTTTATTTTGAGATCAGAGATAATGTGGGTTTACTCCTTCGAGCACTTTAATATGGTTGTTTATTGATTTTGCCCCTTGATATTGATCTTTCCTTGCATTTCTGAGACAAATCCTACTTGGTCCTAGTATATTATTCTTTTAATACACTGCTATACTTGATTTTCCAATATTTTTAGACACATGGCATCTATGTTAATTAATGAGGTTGACATATATCTTGCTTTTCTCATTCTTTGGCTGGTGGTGGCATCAGAATAATGCTGGCTCAGATAATGAACTACATAAGCTCAATTTTTATGTTGGCATTTTGTAAAATTTTTGCAATAGATTCTTTAGCTTTTAGCAGTTAGGGTCTAAACCAAGAAAATAGAAACTTCTTCAAGTATTTGCTGCATAGAGAATTTAATTCAGTTACAGTCATTAGTCATTCTGTAGATGGGAAAGCTTAGAAACAAACAGGATGGAGAAGAAAGCAAGTGATTAGAAACACAGGGAACTACTAAGGTCCTTGGGACAAGAGTTAAAGGGGAGAAGGCAATGCTATCTACACACACAGTAGGGCACTTGGAGAAAGTTAACTCGTGGGTCTATTTGTTTCCCCCTTTTTGACCACCCTTCTATGAACTGCCATCATTTCTCAGTGACCAAACTTGGTGAGGAGATCCTGAATGTGGAGTCTGGAAAGTACTGCCTTTAAGTACCAAGGTCAGACCCCGATGGTACATCAAGTGGAACTAAAAGGCAACAAATGAAACTAGCAGCAAAAGTTAATGGACATTTATAACATTTCAAGGGTCTTGCTATGTGAATAAAGCTTCTATGAGCATTCTTGAATGTGCTTCTTGGTGGACATGTTGAAGAGACTCCTTGTGGTGTACATATTCTGAGTTACACTTGTATGTTGGGAGGAAATATATGTACTAAAACAACCGAAACCACTTTATTTAGATTAGATAATGATTCCTACCAATAAGAAAGATAAACAACCTACTAAAAAGAAGTAAGGCATGAACAGACATTTTCTAAGATATTAAATGAAGCATTAATAATGAAGATGATTAACACTGATAATCAGAGAAATGGAGGGGGAAAGGAAAGTTAAGATTACAGAAGCATCAGATTGTCAACAATTAAAATAATATAAAAAATACCTGGCTACCTACCAATTTGAGTTCCAACAGAAAAAAACTGAGATAAGGCGCTGGTGGACGAGGAGGGTTTGTTTGCACAGAGATTCTTCATTTCGGTGTTGATGGTGTGCTTGGGGAAGAACTTTGGAGGGATCACTAATTTGTCAACTGTCATGAAAAGCTAAATGATTGGGAATGTGGCTGAAATAATATTGGATCAACAGATTTCCTTATGGGTGTATTCTACTTGGGCTTTTGGAACTCCGAGAGGCTGTGGTTTGTCTATTTGAAAAGTTCTCAGACTTTCTATTTTCATTTTTTTAAGCCATGAAATATTGTTCTTTTGTTTTCTGTTGGGAAGTTTGGGGTTTTTTTCCCCCTCTACTATTTTTGTTGCCTTTGTATTTTAATTTGGATGATTTTTTTAATTGAGCTCTCTTTAATTTCATTGACTCCCCCCTGGCTATGTTCTCTTTTCTGATAAGGTATTATTTTTCTAATATGGCTTTCCTAGCTTTTTCATTGTCTAATTTTTATAGATTCCATTCCTCTTTGAAAATTCCCTTTTGTTTACTTTTTTCACCGCAAGGTCAGTAGTCATTCTTCAGAAGAAAGATAAGCCTATTTGCTCCCCATCAAGATTTACAGCCTTTGAAAACCCTATATGGGGTTCTTAGGGTTGGAATGGGACTCCATTGTAGTGGGTTTGGTTTTTCTGGTTTTAAGGCAACCAGAATTGGTCCCCTTGATTATCTTATCTCCTTAAAATAAGTGATGTATCTTGTTTTTGTTTTCATTATCAAAGTTGAATTGACTATTGGCTACTGTGAACAATGTAAATGATATTTATATATGGGAATGAGTGTCTAGGATGTTGGGGGGGGGGCTGTCTAGAGCTGGGGTAGTGAATCCATCTAATTGGATGAAAAGAAATAGCAGTGGGAATAGTGATACCAGAAAGGGAAGAGGAGTAGAGGCAGGTAGAAAGGGGGAATAGATTGCAATGATCAACACATAACCATATAACCCTCTTCAGGGAGAAGAAAAACAGAAAACATAGGGGAAGGGAGACACTGGTAGGTGTGAGATATGAAAATAATAACAATGTAAAATCTATCAAGGGGTTTTGAGGGCGAGGGGAAGGCAGGAGGACAAAAAGAGGGCTCAATACAAATTAAGTGTCTAGAAAAGAATGAAGACAATATGTTTACAATTTTGCCTGATGTAAGTGATGTATGGATTGTGACAAGGTTTGTAAGACTCCCCCCGAAAATGATCTTTTAATTTAAAAAATAATAAAAATTTAAAAAGAAAATGATGAGGGCCACACATGTTCAAATGTGCATGACACAATGAATGCATGTATTGATTGTGATAAGAGCTGTACAAGCCCCCAATAAAATGATTTTTTAAAAGAGAAAGAAAGAAAAGTGAGGTATTGTATCTTTTTGGGTGCCATTGCTCCTTCATTTTTCCAGCTTCTCCAGCACTGTCTATGTTCACTTAATTCTTGGAGTGAAGCATGTAGTGGAGGAGGGTTTTTCAGAGTGTTCCTGGCTTAGCCTCAGCTTCAGTAGGCACTTTATGCCTGCTCCACAGATAAAGTCTCCTTCTATCCTCTTGCCTCTTCCTGGGCAGTAAACTGCTGTCATTTCTCAGGGCTAGACGTAGAGCAGGGGTAAAGGGGTTCTTTGCGTTTCTCATCTACCCTTAGTCTGAAGCTGATTCAGTACATGCCTTTGGCAGCAACGCTCACTGTACCTGGTCTTGCAGAAAGGCATTCCCTACTCTTTTCCCCATCAAAAACAGGTATCAGTCTGTATTGGTGAAGGATGGGGAGGATTTTTTAAAAAATAATTTTATTGGGGTCTCTTGCAGCTCTTATAATATTCAATACATTATTTGTATCAGCATATTTGTACACATGTTGCCATATTCATTTCCAAGTATCTTCTACTTGAGCCCTTGAAATAAGCACCTCTTTCCCCCTCATTTTTTAAAATTTTTCCCTCTCCTTTATTTATAAATCATTTTTTAATAAATCATTTTATTGGAGGCTCATACAATTCCCATCGCAATCAGTACATACATAATTGTATGCAAACCACATTTGCACACTTGTTGTCATCATCACTCTCAAAACATCCTCCTTCCACTTAGACCCCTCATACCAGCTCCCCATATTTCCCCTCCCTCCCCTCCCCCTCTCCCCCATGAACCCTTAATAATTCACAAATTGGTATTACTTTTTCATTTGCACACTGTAGATCCATGAAATTGGTTCCTCTTTTCTATTCCACCATCCCTCCACCCTCTCGGTATCACCACTCTCACCACTGGGCCTAAAGGGATCATCTGTCCTAAATTCGATAAGGAGGATTTTATAGGGGTTTCTTTTGCATTTTAGTATATTTTATTAATATTAATAATTGTAGCATGGCAAAGATACACCCACATTAGGGATGAAACTTAGTTAATGACTCAAGTACTCTTATATCCCAGGACACTTTTGTTATAGCAGGAACAATCTAAGAAAAAAGAGCTTTAGTCAGCAAGTTGTGCCTCCTCCTCTCTGCCAAGTAAATACAGTAGAATCCCAGTGTTCTACCTCATCAGCACTCAACATAATCGGATTTTGACATGAAACGTCGAGAAAATTTTGCATCGGAGCTCGAACAAAACATTGAAATCTGTCCCAACGCATGTGAGTTTGGGTTGGTTTCTTTTTTCCATTCCTACCCTCTCCCTGAAGCCCTGGAGCTGCTCTTTTGTGCTGGCCTGGGAAGCAGAGCTAGTTTTCCCTCCTGAAGAGGGCAATGGGCTTCTCCAGAAACCTTGGAACTCTGCAAGGCCTGGGAGCAAGAGTAGTGCAAGTTTCAGTTCCAGGGGTTGGAGGACTGGTTGCTTATTGGCTTGTTTTTTGTTTGTTTGTTTGTTTTAATGAGAGAAGGGCCCCAGGAATAAAATGGCGGTTAGTGCTTGGTCTCCAGCAGCAGCCCATCCTCACCTGTGCGTCTCTACAATCATGTAGGGTTCTCTGGTTTCTGTGCCCAGTTTTTGTTTGTCTGTCTGTTCTTTCAATGAGATCCTGGGTAAAAAGCTTGTGACCGCGAGCTCATCTTGTGTTTGGGAGCCCCTGACACTTTCAAACTAACACTTAGCCTTTAAGAATCTCTTGTGTGTGTGTGTGTGTGTGTGTGTGTGTGTGTGTGTGTGCAAATGCATTCCCATCAACCTCTCAAGCTGGTGTCCTTCTGCCCAAAGTGAAAGAGCATGTGTGTTCTCTCTTTCCACGGAAGGACTTAGTCTTCAGAATTTAATTCACTTGGTTGCCTTGCAACCTCAGCTGTCTCCTAGGCTCAAGAAAGTCTACAATCATGTAGACTAGCCAGCTTCTCTTCTTATAGCGTGGATGGTGTTCTCTTGAGATTTTTGTCTATTCTAAGCAGTATTTCATCCCAAAGTTTTGATGCAATATTTTTTCATATTTCTTCAAATATGTTTCAATTTCCACTATGATTCATTCCTTGACCTATGCATTATTTAAAAATGAGATTCTGAATTCCAAAATAGAGGATGACTTTTAAATCTTTTTGTTACTGATTTGCATTTTGACCAGGGATCATGCGATATAATTTATCCTTAGAAATGTGTTGGTTTGTTTTATTACTCTATTTGATTTACTTGTTTTGGAGAGCTTTTTTTGCAAAAGTCCTCTATGTGCTTGAAAAAAATGCATCTGCACTTACAGGGTGCAGTATTCTTTATTCATAACTATTAGTCCAAGCTTATTAATCACATTGTTTAAATCTTTAATACCCTTACTGATTTGTATACTTTAAAAATTGATTTCTAAAGAAAGTATATTAATCTCCCAATATGTTTATGGATTTGTCTTTTTTCACCTTGAGAAAGCTAGACAGTTTGGTTTTGACATTTTGAGATCAAGTTATTATGTGTATACAAACTGAACAATTTATCATTATGAGGTGACTATCTCTACTAATGCTTTTTGGGGGGAGCTTCAAAGTCTGTTTTGTATGACAAATTAATATAGCAACACCACAGTTCTCTGACTTTGTTTAATTGACATATTTTTCTATCTCTCACCATCAACTTTTCTGTATCCTGATGTCTTGAATTCTTTGTTTATATAATGAGATTTTTCTATATGCTCTGATAAGGCCATAACTGAAACACTTAACCATTCACATGTGATGTTATTACTGTATTTTAATCTAAGAGTCTGTTTGTTCTGTTTGCCTGGTTCTTCTTCTTGAGCTTCTTTTAATGGCAGGATCCCTGGTAGCTCATGGGATTAAGTACAAGGTCTGTGGCTTCAATATACCAGTCTCTTCTTCGAAGAAAGGTGAGCCTTAATTGCTCCCATAGCATTTCACAGCCTCAGAACACCTAAGGAGATGCTTTATGCCATTCTTTAGGGCTACGAGTTAACAGTGACCCATTTGTTTGTTTGTTAATTTGTTTCAGGGGGGTGTTGAATGGAAGAAAATTTTGTTCTCCATTATTTCCTTATATTAGTTCTTGATGCTATAGACAATTTTTATTCTTTGGGTAGTAAAACCAAAAGGTATACTAACAAAATCCTAATAGCCACCAATATCTTCACTCTCTACCTAAAGAATTTTATAACATTGACGATGTTTCAATGTATTGAGGTTATTAATCCATGTTCAGTTATTCTACCTGTAGATATTAAGATTCTCTTCAAGCAGTTGGAATTCTGCAATTAGGCCATTGATTCACCAATGTGGAAAAGACCACATTGTAGGAGGTGAGCAGTGGTAACATGATAAGGTTTCAAAATGTCCGTTAAAAAATGGAATTGATAGGGTTAGGGTTAGGATTAGGGTTAGGAAAAAAAAATAATGAAAAAAAAAATGGAATTGAGAAAGCAATGGAATTTTCCCAGGAAATTTTCAAAGCCCCCTCCTGACTCCTCATACATGATAGCAATGATTCTTTTTTTCCAACCATTACTTCATTTATTTATTTATTTATTTTTAATGAATACTTTTATTGGAGGCTCTTCCATCCCTTATCACAATTCATATGTTATCCATTCTGTCAAGCACATTTGTGCATATGTTGCCAACATCATTTCCAAAGCATTTTCCTTCTACTTGAGCCCTTGAGATCAGCTCCTCACATTTTATAGCAATGACCCCTGCACTGTTGACCGTATCAGCACTATCGAGACAGCTTGGCTAAAATAGCAACGTCACAAGTTTCTATCTACTTCCCTGAGCTCGTGCCCCTGCTCTTTACTCGCCTGCCAGATGATCCTAATATTCAGTCTAAGAATGTTGTCTAAATGAATAGGTCGATCAGTCAACCACCGCCATTGAGCTGATTTGACCCCTCGCGACCATCTGTCGGGTTCCCAAGGCGGTAAATCCTTACTGCAGCAGGCGACTGCGTCTTTTACCCATGGAGCTGCTGGTGGGTTTGAACTGCGGACCTCGTGGTTGTCATTGCGAGGGGCCACCCGGTCCGTTCCCACTGGGGTCACTGGATACACAAAGAGAACCGAACACAGCAAGGTGCTGACCCATCCTCACAACTGTACCTATGCTCGAGCCATTGACTACAGCCATGGGGTCGGTCGGTCTTGTGGAGGGCCTTGCTCTTTGTTGCTGCCGCTCCACGTTACCAAGCATGAGATCCTTCTTCAGGGACGGGTCTCCTGATCTCTCCAGTCTGTGTAAAATGAAGTTTTGCCACCCTTGTTCCTCGGAGCCCTCTCACCACACTTCTTCCAACACAGATGGCTTGTTCCTTTTTTTCCCTTACTTTCACTTTTGTTTTCCCTCCGGCAATGCAATTCAAATGCATCAACTCTTAGCAGCCATAGCTGTCCGGAGCCGTCCGGAGCCATCCAGCCCGGACATGCTTGACCTTGCTACAGTCACTAGTCTGAACTGTCTGTTGCCTGAGTTTAGTAGTCTATTATCTTTATCTTTATTTATTTATTTATCTATTATCTTTATAGCTGTAAACAGCCCTGCCCTTTGAAGCTTAACTTGCAGACTTGCTAACCTTCACTTGTCAGTAACTATATGCTAATCACCTAAGAGTAGTAGTCTGTTATCTTTAAACTGTAACTGTAAACTGTAAACAGTAACTGTAAACTGTAACTGTAAACAGCCCCTTTTGTGCCCTTATTTGGCACTCGTCTAGGATTGGCCCCCTGTTGACTTTACCTCATTAGCATAAGCTGTGACCTTTACTCCTGACCATTGGCTATATATACCCTGAGTTTTGCCCCAATAAATGAGACTTGATCAGAATCCTATCTTGTCTCCATTTCTC